>NMUG010003208.1:0-15052 GCA_002855965.1 Monotropa hypopitys
AGTCACGAGTATATGTTTTATTGCAGGGTACAAAAGTCTGAAGTGACAAACACATTGAGAAAAATGAAATTAGACAAGGTTTTAGGACCAGATGGATTCCTTATTGAGGCATGGAAGGGCCTTGAGGACATAAGAGTGATGTGGTTGACAAAAATGTTCAACAAGATTATTCTAACTAGAAAGATGTCTAATGAGTGGAGAAAGAGTATCTTAGTACCATTATATAAGAATAAAGGAGATATTTATAGTTGCAATAGAAGGGAGAACCTGGCGTAGCGGTAAAGCTACCCTATTGTGGCCTGTAGGTCACGGGTTCGATTTACAGAAACAACCTCTCTGCTTGTAGGGATAAGGCTGCGTACATCAACCCTTCCTCAGACCCCACATATGTGGGAGCTTCATGCATTGGGCCGCCCTTTTTATTCAGAGTTGCAAATAGCTATAGAAGTATTAAATTGATTAGCCATACAATGAAGCTGTGGGAAAGAGTTATTGATGATCAACTTAGAATATTGACAACGGTATCAGATAATCAGTCCGGGTTTATGCCTGGTAGGTCAACAATGGAGGCAATATACTTGTTAAGTAGATTAGTTGAAAAGTATAGAGAGAAAAAGAACCCTCACATAATTTTTTATAGATTTAGAAAAGCATACGGTAATGTGATATTATATGACGGGTCTTGGAGAGAAAGCGTGACAAAAGGATATATTGATGTGGTTATAGATATGTATGAAGATATCTCCTGTACGGGAGATAAGTGAATTTTCAATCACAATACAATTACATCAAGGGTCTGTTTTGAGCTCTTACCTTTTTGTCCTAGTTATGGACAAATTGACTAGATCCATTCAGGATGATATTCCATAGTGTATGTTGTTTGCAGATGATATTGTCTTGATAGATGAAACCACAAGAGTTGTTAATGTCAAATTAGAAACTTAGAGATAAATACTGGAGTCACAAGGTTGTAAGATTAGTAGGACTGAGACGGAGTACGTGATATGTAAGTTTAGTGATAGTCAAAATAGTAATGTTGACATAGTGGCCCTCCAAAATCAGTAATTACCAAGAAGTGAATGTTTTAAGTATCTTGGATCAATTGATAGTAAGGATTGAGAGATTGCGGAGGATGTTATGTAGAAAATTCAAGTTGGATTGATCAAGTGGAGGATCGTTGCGTGAGTATCGTGCAATTGTAGGATACCTGCAAAGTTGAAGAGAAAGTTCTATCATACGGCCATAAGGCTAGTCATGTTATACGTTACATTGTGTTGGGCGATTAAGAAACATATGAGTAATATGAGTATAGCTGAAATGAGAATGTTGAGTTGGACACGTGGTAAAACTTTGTGAGATAGAATTAGAAACGAAATTTTTTGCGATATGGTAGGTGTTACATCACTAGAAACTAAGATAAGAGAATAGATTAAGGTTGTTTGGATATGTCTATTGTAGGCATGTTGACGAGGTAGTTAGGAGGAGTGATAGAGTTATGATAGATGGTAGCACTAAGGGGAGTGCAAGCCTTCCCCCTTAGTGGTAGTTTGGATATGTCTAATGTGGTTTTGGTTATAGTGCAAGCCTTCCCCCACCTCTGATGAGATTTGATTATTTTCCTGTTAGTTCGTCCTTTCAATCACTAGCATACAAATCTTACTACCCAACTATAGACAAAGTCTTACGGATGTTGGACCTGTATCTGATCAGCATTTGTTTTAATGCACATCTCATTGGAACTAATCATGCGATCCTACGAACTAGCACTATTGCTTGATTAGCAATTTGAAATGGATGCTTCCAAATACATGAAGTACTTGTGTCGAACATTTGACACACATATAAGGGCATGGATCCGTGTGCAACATATTTAGTTGGACGTTCCTCCAGCAAGCATGTTTTATGTTTTAAGTTTGCCCAGAATGTGAAACTAAACTTCCTTTATTGTGCATAAAGTGCTCTGAGGCACCTTGTAGACACCATTTACCAAGAGAATAACAAATATTATGGAATATGAATATTTTGGCATGTCGTCTTGTCACTGCGATGTAAATTATATTGTGGTGGGGTAAATCAAGATTCGCCACCTGTCAAGGGCATAGTTGTACTACCCCAACCTCCAGCGGCAGCGCGGCCCCCAGAGTGCCACGTCATCAGAGTCCGTACCAAGGGATCAGGTCAGTCGTGTCTGGCTAGACATCCTCTCAGTGCGGGACTCAGCTATTCTGTGCGGTGTTGCTAGATCCCCATTGAATATAGCTTGTCACATGTCCAACAGTCCCCCGCACTACGGGTTAGGTGGGCCCAGTGTGACTCACACCCTGGTGGTTGGGCATGCAACTGTTCAGGGACACGTGCAAGATCATGGGAGATACAGCTGACACCGCCGCATGCAGACCCGCTGTGCGAATTGGGCTTGCCCTGTGCGGCAACATCCCCACAGCGCGGAGAACAGTTATCCAGCATAGCACGTGTCAGACCAAGTGTGGTACAGCTGAACACGTGCCCAGCAGAGCCCGCTGTGCGGATTAGGTCGGCTCTGTGCGGCCAACATCCACCAGCGCGGCATCCAGTGAAATAGTGCAAGAAGGGGTTGCAGACGGGGAATACACGTGTCGGTCAGCCAGAGAACGGTGCGACAGCACGCGTGGCAGACTTCTCCTTCCCAAGAGAACATTCAATTCCCAAGGACAGTGAAAGGCGTGCAAACATTCGTTTTTGTCAGAGAATGTGGCAGACACACATCAGACACGAGGAAAAGTGACGAGAAGTCCCAGGAAGACCTTGTTTCCAGCGAGAAGCTGGAAACCCGGAAGGAAGACGTATATAAGCAGGAGACGAGCCACCGGTGAATGGTACATGCCATTTTGCTCTCACACCCTCTTGTGCTTACAGGTTACAATTCCCTATTCGATCAGGACTAACTTAGTCATCGGAGAACCTTCCGGCCGCTAGAGGCGGGAGGTCCTCTAATTATTTTCTTTGAGCGCAGGACTAGCTAGAGTTGGAGTAAATTGGCAGGGTGACAAGAGAATCCAGATAATCAGCTGTTTACCGGCAAGGGTAGTACTAGCGTATTTTACTCTCGCACATATATGAATCCAATGCTAAGACACATAACACCCGACAATCATACCCGAGTCTGTATAAGATAGTTGTAAGATTAGAGACACCCTTTGTTGAAGCCAGTCAAGGTATCATTTTTGTTTGAGAAAGGTGTTATCGGTTATTTTAGCTTATTTAATTACTCTAAATTGATTAGTAGTGTGCCAGGCCCTTATTCCATTACAAGAGTATGTTTTCACAGAGTCATTTTAGTTTGTGGTCGGTGGAGGTCCTGGATTACTTTTTTTTATGAACCTTAGGTAGGAAGAGACCTCTACATTCGTCTTCCTGAGATGGTGCAAAGGATACTGTGAATTAGCTGAGAATTGATATCAAGCTGATGTCTTGGGTACTGCAAATATGAGGTTGATGTAAAATTAGGTGACCTCTCCTCTGCACTGGATGTCTAATACATATCATAAGCTTCATACATGCACTCAAAGCTTGCTTGGTTTTCTTTAGTCAACTCAGAAAACTTCCATCTAGTGTCAAAAGGGAAGTACAATATATTCCTTTTGAGTTCTGGCCCTCTGTTTACTTGTTCTCCTATTGTGAAACCTTTTTCCCTCTGGATGCTTCTTCTGCAACATACTATCAAAGGCACCTGATATGTCGCTAACTTACATGTGTAAGTTTGACTTACAATCTGGCACTGAGGTGGTGGTCCAGCTCTAATTTTTGCAAAACTCAAATCTGTGATAAATCTATAGATGCATGTTGTTTCCAATTATGGGTTATAACAGTGACACTTTTCTCTGCAGGGCCAATTTGAAATTATCTCGTTGTCTGGTTCTTTCTTCCTGTCCGAAAGTAATGGTAGCCGCAGCAGAACAGGTGGCCTGAGTGTGTCCTTGGCAGGGTCAGATGGACGAGTTTTAGGTGGTGGAGTTGCAGGAATGCTTGTGGCAGCTACACCAGTACAGGTACTGGTTCTATTACCGTTTGCCAGTTTTCCTCTTTAATATTTTGTGTTTCAATCTGTTGAAGGAACATGGATGTCCAACAGTGTTAGTACATCTATGTTACATGAAAACGTTTTTCCCTCACGTACCTTTGCCCATTGGGTATGACAAGGGCATATGGGTTATGGTATATATGTCCAATCCTCGTAAATGCCATACCTCAATTAGACACTTTGATTGGTGATAATAGTAGGTGTAACCCATAAGTAATGGCACTATCATTATGCAACCTGTTAGAGTGCTAGTTGTGGTTAGTGTTAGAGCTGTAGTTAGGACTGTAAACGAGCCGAATCGGGTCGAACTGTGCGAATTTCGGGATTAGTTCGGTAATGTATATGCTGGGCTCGAGTTCGTCTCTAGCCTGAATATACGGGCTTGAGTTCGGCTCGTCCCAAAACCCTAGGCTCGGGCTCGGCTCGGCAGGGCTCGTTAAACTAAACGAGCCGAATCAAGCCGAATCTAAATAATCTAAATAATAATGGGTAAATCTACATTTTCAAACTTTTTTCGCACATGTATTCTTTTATTTTCTCATTTACTCAGTAATATATTATTAATATTTATTTTGACATAATATATATATTTTTAACCCAGGCTCGCGAGCTTGGCCGAGCCGAATATTGTTAGTTTTGGATTCGGCTCATTTATTGATCGAGCCTAAAATTGAGGTTTATGTTTGGCTCGTTTAATAGATGAATCGAACTCAAACGAACTTTTACCGAATCGAGTCTCGAATAGTTTACGAACGGCCCAGTTCATTTATAGTCTTAGCTGTAGTTATTGGTTTTTGTTCCACATCGCTTGTATTGAATAATTTAGCTATATCTCAGTAATATAAATTAAGCAAATTAAGTGCTAGGGTTATTGGGGTTTGTTCTACATCGCTTGTATTGAATAATTTAGCTATATCTCAGTAATATAAATTAAGCAACTTATGTGTTAGGGTTAATTAACATCCTATACACTTTTCTCCCTCTCTCAACATTGTATCAGAGCCTCAAATAACATTGTATCAGAGCCTCCAATACCTGTATCCTAACTCACCTTAGTCGTAACTCCATCACCAAACCCTAATCCTATAACATGATATCAGTAGTCGTGGACGTGCTTCTGAATTTGGTTGTCATAGTTTTGGTTGCAATTCTGGTGGTCGTGTGTCACACCCCATACCACTAAAGCTAAATAATTTGCCCTAATGATATGGAGTGAGGCCAATCCACTACTAAATCCCAACTACTAATCACAATACAGAATCATTGGTTCGCCATTTTTATACAAATTTCAAAACCCAACCCTACATATGACCAAACCCCACATATGTCATAAGGGTTACGCGAAACAAACTACAAGGTTGTACTTGAAATCAACATGTTATATTACATTACAACTTCTTTTAAACATAAAGTGTACAACATAAACTGTAGTCATAAAATCTCTAGAAACTATAAAACTACCGTTCCAAAAGTGTCACGTGGCCTGAATCATGTAGTGGGCCGATCAGCTATGCTCCATATCTGGATTTTACAAGTATAAGCATAACAAGAAAATCTAGGAGTTCGTTAGATACAAGAAAAACATATCGCATAACAATATAAAGCACACCAAAGAATGCACATATGAAATAAGCAATGTGTCACACAAGATTTCACATCCTTTTTGTCATTCCCTTGTTTATTTATTAATTTTAAGGCATCCCTTACCATTCGATGGTTACTCCACGGTATTGTTCGGTCACACCGGGCTTACTGAAGTCCAGTTGATAACAGCTTTATCTATCATATTTCCATTGACATCACTCGCCAGTCGATGGTTACTCCACGGTATTGTTCGGCCACACTGGGCTTACCAGAGTTCTGTCGATAACGATCACCATCTAGTAAACGCGTCCGCTTGCTCTAGGACGATAACATCCAAACACGGTCATAAAGACCAATGCCTTTATCTCATTTCACATCTCATCTTTGAATAACCATTTCTTCACAACAACTGGATAACCATGTTGGATAACACTGTCACATAAATCAAGTAATAGCATACAACGTTTAATAGGGCATATGAAAATGGATGTAAACATGACTCGCAATATCACCATAGGATAGCGCACATAAGCACTACAAAACAAGATACCATGCTTGAATAATCGTAACCAAGAAATTACATATAAATGCATACCATATGTAAAACTTGTAAATAACGGACTCACCTCTTAATTTGGCGTACTAGTCTTGCTTTTGGGATGTTTCCAGTAACTTAGCTTTGTCCCCTGAAATTAGTTCAACGGATCTTAGGAATATAAATATTTTTTCTAAATCCCTCTACTTATTTCCCTTCATTTTCCTTTATTTCTATTTTAATTTAGTTTAATTTAATTTTCATTTTTTCCCTTCACAACCCATATCCCATAGTGAGCTCACATATATCGATATATGTTTCTCTTGATCCTATTTCGATATACTCCTTTTTGAACCACATATCGATTGATACCCACCGACAACACATTTTGATATGTGCTCACCACCACCATTTCGATGTGTCACATTTCGATATGTGATCCATTCTTCACATATCGAGTGGTCATATCCGGCGACTCATTTCGATATAAACCACCGACATTGCATATCGATATATGGCTTTCCACATATCGATATGTAACCAGTTCATACAAAATCCCAGAAGTTCAAAGTACTATTCATCTTTTCCCTTCATGTTTTAATCAAACTCAGATAATTCCAATTATCAGTTGAATTCAACTAACCTTCACAGAGCATCTACCAGCAACATACTCATCCTAACATTTTTTTAGATCCAATCAAATTTATCAATTTCATAAAACTCATACAAACCCCATTTTCCCATAACTTTGAAATCAAATACTCAATACTCCTCCGAACATACAATTACAGATATTAATTCATCATGAAGGAGGATTAAACCTAACTTACCCGATTATTCGTATTTCCCGAGCTTTTGATTGAATCCCCAAGCAAGAACTCGAATAAACCCAACGAATTCCTTTTTCGCTCTCTTCCTCCCACTCTCAATTCTCTTTTCTCTCACTAGAATAGTTGAGTTCCTTTGAAGTTCTCAAAGAGCGAGACACTCTCCATCGTTTGAAAATTGATTATAGTTTAGATACGGACAAAAATCACCACTTTATCTCTATCCAACACCTGTAGTACTTTATATATCGATTACGATTTGGTTGCATTTTGATATGCATTATTCTTTAGACATTTCGATATACAATTCTATATTTTTTTCAACACTTCGATATGGGATTAACGCATCTCTATTCCTCAGAATCGTGACACATTTCGATATGTGATCACCGACATTGACACATATCGATACGTGTTCATGAATCACATATCGAAATGTGTTTCATTTATGGCCAAGAGAAAATGAGCAGAGACCTCACATATCAATATGTGAGCATTTTTTTGCCTTTGCACATATCGATATGTGCAGTCTTTAGACCAACACCCAGTGAATAGTGGGTTCACCATCGTGACTCTAGTTCTGGTGGTCATGAGGGCGTATGACAGGGGGTGACAATACTGGCTGTGGTTGCAGGTCTTGCTTCTATACTCATTGTAAGGAGACCGGTCATACGGTGGAGTATTGTTATGATCTTCATAGTTATCCTCAAGCTCATTAAGTCGCTATCTCTGAGGATGTTGGCCAGTATACTCAATCCTCTGCCGACAATGTGGTCATTATTTCAGCTGAGGACTAGCAGGACCTTGTGTCACTTCATCCTTTTACTAATGGATCCTCTACTGCTATGTTTGCTCAGACATGTCCCTCCGTTGCTTGTGTTACACCTTTTTTCCCTCATTCTCCTTGGGTTATTGATTTTGGTGCTACTAATCATATGACCGATACTACTAAATTCTTTCTTGCATGTTAGTCTACTGGTCAACAGACTCATGTTACCTTAGCAGATGGTTCCACCACTGAGATTATTGGTTTGAGTTCTGTTCCTGTTTCTTCATCTCTCACTTTAAATTATGTGTTGCATGTTCCTCGTTTACCATTTAACCTTGTGTTTGTTTGTCAACTTACAAAATCTATAAATTGTTCCGTCACTATTTCTTCCTCATTGTTGTGTTTTTCAGGATCTCAAGATAGAGAGGAAGATTGGTGTTGTTGTTGAGTGTGGTGGTCTGTATTACCTGACTTATCATATCCCTACCCAGTCGGTTGCTCTTAAGTCTTCAGAATTCTTATATTAGCAACATTGTCAGCTTGGTCATTCATCTCTTTAGAGTTTGAAATGTCTTGTGCCATTGTGTGGTTCCTTTAAAGAGTTTCCCTGTGAAGTGTATGAGTTTAGTAAGCATCGTATAGTCACTTTTTACCTTAGGATTGAGCGTCGTTTGTCGAGTCCTTTTGAGTTAGTTCATTCGGACATTTTGGGGCCTATTCATGTGCCCAATGTTTTTTTTGTTTTCAATGCTATGTTATTTTTGTTGATGATTTCTCTCGTGTTACCTACTAATATCTTATAAAAGAGAGATATGAGTTGAATTCTGTCTTTAAGTCGTTTTATATGGAAATAAAGACTCAGTTTAATACCTGCATTTGGATGTTTCATTCTGACAATGCACATGAATAGTTTCATAGTACTTTATCTCATTTTTTATAATTATGGTATTCTTCATCAATCGTCCTGCACTTGGACTCCACAACAAAATGGAGTTGTCGAACGCAAGATTCGACGTATATTAGAAGTTATGCATGTACTATTATTGCAAATGCAAGTTTCTCGGTTTTACTGGAGTGGCACGGTTCTTACCGCATGTTACTTGGTCAATCGTATGCCCTCTACTGTCCTCGGGGGTCAGATACCCATATGGTCCGGTTTCTCAGTCGTCCTCTCCACTCATTACCTCCTTGGATTTTTGGGTGCACATGCTATATTCATGCCCATGATCCTGATCGGAGAAACTCGAGCCTCGATCCATTAAGTGCATTTTTTGGTTACTTTCGTACTCAGAAAGGGTATAAATGTTACTCTCCATCTTTACATCGTCATTTTGTGTGTGATGTCACATTTAATGAGTCGCTCCCTTTTTATTCGATGTTGATCACTAAAAATAATATGCTTGCATCCGAGTTTGTATTTCCTATAGCCGTTTCGTCGGGTACTGCCCTCCTCCCAAGCCATTACAGGTGTATGTTCATAATTCTAAAAATTCATCACTACCATCCCAACCCGTGTCATCCTCACCAGAGCCATCTCAGCTAGCCTTTCCACCTCCGCCCGCCACTCCATTGCAAGATTCAGATGCACTTCGTACCATTCTACGCAAAGGGACTCGTGCTTGCACTTTTCATCCTATTGTTGAGTTTGTCTATTATGATCATCTATCTCCATCCTATCGTGCTTTTACAACCGTTGTTTCCTCTATTTTTTGTTCCTAATACTGTTCATGAGGTCTTGTCCCTGTCTGAGTGGCAGACAACTATGGAGAATGAGATGTCTGCTCTTCAAACTAACGACACATGGGAGTTAATTTCTCTTCTTGCTGGTAAGACCACAATTGACTGTCGTTGGGTATTCACTATCACGTATCTCCCTGATGGCACTATTGAGCATCACAAAGCTCACCTGGTTGACAAAAGTTACACTCAGACTTATGGTATCGATTATTCCAAGACGTTCTCTCCAATGGCCAAACGTGATTCTGTCTGGATTCTTATTTCACTTGCTGCAAATCTTGGTTGGCTATTATTTCAGTTGTATGTCAAAAATGATTTTCTTCATGGAGATCTCCAAGAGAAAGTCTACATGGAGCAACCATATGGGTTTGTTGCTCAGGGGGAGAGTCATAAGGTGTGTCATCTTGGTAGAGTACTTTATGGGCTCAAACAGTCCCCTAGAGTATGGTTTGACAAGTTCAGTGACACGGTTGTGAAATTTGGTATGCATCGAAGTCAATACAATCACTCCGTGTTCTCTCTTACATCGGATTGATGGAGAGTATTGTTTATTGTCTATGTGGATGACATTAGCATTACCGGTGATGACCAACGAGGTATTGCTGAATTGAAAAACTTCTTACATCTACAGTTTTATACTAAGGATTTTGAAAAAGTAGGGTATTTTTTGGGTATTGAAGTGGCGCGATCTAAAGAAGGTATTAGTTTATCTCGGAAGAAGTATACTTTCAATATTCTTGAGGATCCTGGTTTGCTGGGAACCAGACTTGTTGGAACTCCTAATGATCCTAATGTCAAATTGTATGTGGACCAAGGGGAGTTGCTTTCTAATCCTGATCAATACCGTAGGTTGGTTGGTAAGCTGTACCTTATGATTACATGTCTAGATATCTCTTTCACAGTGAGTGGTGAGTCAGTTTATGTCTGCACTTCGTCATCCTCATTGGGAGGCAGTTCTCAAGATTATGAAGTATCTTAAGTCACATTTAGGTCGTGGTCTACTTTATCGAGCTAACGGTCACTTACGTGTTGAGGCATTCACTAATTCTGATTGGGCAAGAGGACTATTAGATAGGAGATCCACTATTGGATATTGTGTATTTCATGGTGGAAACCTTGTCAATTAGAAGAGTAAGAAACATACCGCAGTTGCTCGGTCAAGCGCAGAAGCAGAATACAGAGCAATGACACACACATGTAAGATTGGTTGCGATGGTTTCTCAAGGGGATCAACTTTAGTGTACAGTTGCCTATGCCTTTGTACTATGATAACCATGCAACTATTCACATTCGATCCAATTCGGTAATTTATGAAAGGACCAAACATATTGAATTTGATTGTCACTTAGTGCGTGAGAAGTTAACTTGGGATGTGGTAGCTACTCCATTCATGTCTACCTGAGCCTAATTGGCTGACTTGTTTACTAAGTTATTGTTCAAGCCACGGTTAGAGTTGCTATGTACCAAACTGGAACTTTGTGATATTTATTCTCCAGTTTGATGGGGAGAGTGTTAGAGTTGTGGTTAGTGTTAGAGTTGTAGTTATTGGGTTTTGTCCCACATCGCTTGTATTGAATAATGTATTTATCTCACATTAATATAAATAATGCAACTTATGTGTTGGGGTTAATTAACATCCTATACACTTCTTTCCCTCTCTCAAATAACACAACCATTGAACCAACATGATCTCTTCTGCCCTAACAAATGTATTTTTTGGGACCCACACCGTCCTGAATTGTCTTGTCGTGATGATGAATAATACGCTCACAGTTTTTGTGGGATACAAAAATTTTTACCTCCTCAATTGGGCCGCAGAAATCCCCTTTTATTTTTCCTAATCCCCTTTTGATGGAAATGAGTACGTTTACAACATGTTAAATGGTTTACGTGATGCCCACATACTTGTATCCAACAACAAGTACGTATCCTTGTATTTCCAATACTCACGTCCCTTGCCAAATGTGTCACGCCTAATTTTGTAAAGTAATTTCTAAACATTTATCATATTCAAAATAAGATTCTATCACACCCCTGGACATCCAAAATGAGGTGAACAATTATCAACAAATCCACATCCTTAATTTATATCTTAAGTTTCAACCTCATTCTCAAATTTGATTTCCATTTTGAACAAGTTATCAAAACCTTACAATCCATAAACTATTCAAAATAAGCTACAAGAGTTGTCATTCCCAAAGTTTTTTCAAACATTCTACACAACGGAAGACTTAAACAGCCGACTAAAGTAAGAAATTATTACACATTCAATTTGATTTTTCTATCTACTCAAAGAAGTTAAAAATTTTCTAATATACATTCTTTAATACAAACTCACTACTAACAAAAGCGAAAACTCTACACTGAAAACTAAACCTGTATACAACTGGCCAATAGTGGACATGACCTAGCCTGCAAAATACTAACCTGCCAAAATACTAGAATCTAAAGACGAATTCTAGAAATGAGTGAGAATATCGAAATTACTCAATAAACAATATCAATTATGAGTCTAAAATAATACAGAATGAACAATCAGATTCCACATTTGTTAATATGATTTAATCATCTTCTCAAATGCCTAATGTCCATGATATGCCAATGTGCATATTTTCAAATTCTTTATCTCAAAAATATTTATTCGTAACACAACAAAGTTATACTCATGTTACTTAAAGCCCACAACTTATAATATACTTTTCACCATATGACAAATTGATACCTAGGTGTCAGAACCATCACAAAAGCCCATAGCTTACAAATTTATCTTTAAAGTCCACAACTTACAAAATTATCTTTCAAAGATCACATCTTACAATTCATTCTTAATACTCAAAGCTTGCAAATCATCATTTTAAATGAAATGAGATGCCATTTACCAACAACTACCTAATCCTTAGGTTTAAACATGTCTAACAATGAAGAATGAATGATTTTTATATTTTTCACATTCAAATATCTCAAAAACAAAAGCAATAATAACCACATTAAAATAATTGAATAACTAAATAATTAAATAATTTGAATATTCAAACTCATTCACCTCAATCTCTTAAATGAGCTTTCTTTTATTTACTTGGCACGTTGGATGTATCCGTATCACTCCCTGAAACAATTATCATATTAATACTTGAATCAAATAAACATCAATAATTGGTTATTCAAATAAAAATCTAATTTAAATTATTATTCATTTATTCTTAATTTCCACAAATACTAATTCCCACCAATTACACATTAACATTTATTTTATATTTAATCTTGTTTTCCTTAATTTATTTAAACTTAATTCCATTTAAATTTCAATTTTCCCAATATTCTGCCCAATTTTACATTGTACACTAACATATCGATATACAAACTAAACAGACATTTTGATATGTTACACATATCGATACATAATTTTGTATTCTGATTGGTTTTATCAAGGACACATTGATATACAACCCTTTGAATACTCATTCCGGTTGATTAAACAAATTTCACATATCGATATATATCGATATGCAACAAAATCAGAGAGAACCCTGGAACATCGATCCACTGTTCATCTTCTTAAAATTTGATGTCCAGAATAATTGATCATTTCAAATACAAACTCAACACATATAATTGGTTTAAAAACATAAACAAAAAAATTATCATTCTACCACTTTTAAAGCCAACTAAATACACTAATTTCATATAAAATCATTCAAAACCGATTTGAAACCTTTATTTCTTAATTTTACAATCAATTCTTGATTTTCAATAAAAAACTGCACAAAATCTGAATTCACTGTACAATGCTTAATCATTAGAGAATAAAAAATGTTATTCTTACCCGATAATTGTGCTCCCGAAGCCCTTTTACGTTTTGATTTCCCGACAATTCCTCTTCTCTCTCACTCGGTTCTTCTCTCTCTCTCTACTGTTTTTCTATGATTTGTCTTGGAAATAAATGATTTCCATTGATCGTTTGATTCTTAAACGAATACCACCAAAATTCCACCGAATCATGAATTTTCAAAATGGTTATATATCGATATATTTGTTGTTCCATTTTGATATACAAATTTCCCATAACATTTCGTTATGTTCTTCAGCCATACCCATTCCCACAGACACATCATATATCGATATATGCTCGTGCACATATTGATATGTGTAGCAAAAAATCCGGAGAGCTAATCTCTTACATATCGATTTATCACCATCCACATATCGATATGTGATCACCGAATGATCATACATATCGATATGAGTACTAATCCCATTTTGGTATATAATCTTAACCTGACCAAAAACCAAAGAATAGTTCAAACACATATTGATATATAAATTACCCCTCTTTAGACGCATATCGATATGTAGGGTATTTAAAGGCAAATTCCCAATAAATTCAATATTCAATCTATACTTCAACCAAACTCCACCAAACTTTCTATCTAGGGTTTTATTAATTGTTTACCCTATTTTTACGCAAAAAATCTTCACCTCCGGAATTATTCTAATACCTATACATCGTGTAATTTTTTATCGAATCATTTAAACTATCTTAAAGAAATAATCAATGATGTTTAAACAAATTACATGAATAAACTTGCAGTAAAGTAAATTACAAACGAATTTTCTAAGACGAGTGTTACATTCTAGCACTAGGGGTGTCAAACATGTCGTGCTTTCTTGGCCCATTTATTTTCGTGTCATGTCGTGCCCGTGTTGTGCCTCTGTGGCCCATTTACTTAATCATGATGTGTCATGTTTTTATGAAGCGCGTCGTGCTTTTTTAAAGTGTGCCATATAGGCCCGTTTATTTTACCGTGTTTTGCCCGTGCCGTGCTTTTAAAAATTGCAGTGTGCTATGTCGGCCCACATATTTAATCGTGTCGTGTCGTATCGTGCCTTTCTATTTACTTTAACGTGTTGTGCTATATGGTGCCTTTTTAAATTTTGTCATGCCTTGTTAGGCCTTTACTTAATCGAGTCGTGTCGTGCTTTTCTATTTACTTTATCATGTTATAATAACCCATTTAATGGTGTCGTGCTAGCCCATTTAGCCATGTCATGCCAACTCATTTATACATCTTGACATTGACAATATATTATTAAATAAACGGGACAACACGACACAATTAGTTTTTTAATTTGAAAAAAATTAACTTAAAATGTGTACTCTTTTGGAAAATATAATTTAGCCTAAGCCTAGGTTAGGTTAGTATAATATAAAATAAGTATATATTAAGTATACAATAAGTATATTAGTATAATTACCGTATATTAAGTATAAATGCTTATAATTTGTATTCTATCAAGCACCTACATCAATCTTATTAAGCTAATTTTTTACGAGGTCGTTTAATTTCTATTTCTAAGTGTAATGAGCAGATTAGATCATTTGTGTCTTGCCGTCAATGATGCATAAACTGATCCCATCAAATAAATGTCATTCTAATGATGCATTTGTGTTCCGATGAATGAGCTTTTAAAGTTCGATTGATCGAAAATTTTACGATAATGATTAAAATAGTGAACAAAATAAATTAAACAGTTTCAATCGT
>NMUG010003209.1:0-15052 GCA_002855965.1 Monotropa hypopitys
CATTGCCCCCCAATGAGGAAGTGAAAGTTTTTGTCAAGCTTTCTCTTGCTCATTTCAGACTGCAATACTGAGTTCTTGTAATCACACAATCATGTCTTGACAAGGACAGGAACAATAACAACATTTCATTGAATCGTGCACCAAACGGCAAGTACATCAATAATAGTATTTCTTCAAATTGGAGATGTTCTATGTTTGGGGAATGGGATTTCCATCTAAATCAACCAACTTGTATGCTCCCTGACCTGATTTGCCAACGAACTTGTATGGACCTTCCCAATTTGGCCCTAATTTACCATCAACTTGGTTGTTAGTGGTTCCCAAAACTTTTCTAAGGACGAAATCGCCAATACCGAACTGCCTAAGATGAACCCTTTTGTTGTAAAATCTGGCCAACTGCCCTTGGTACGCCGCCAATTTGACCAGTGCTTGCTCCCTTCTTTCATCCGCTAGATCCAACTGAACTGAAAGTGCTTGGTCATTGCCCCCCTGTTCCACTAATGTAGTGCGGATAGTGGGGATGCCAATCTCCAATGGTATCAAAGCTTCTGTCCCATAGGCAAGGGAATATGGCGTCTCCCCGGTTGCGCGGCGAGGGGTTGTACGGTAAGCCCAAAGTACCAGTTGCAGCTCGTCAACCCATGCCCCTTCGCCTTTTCTAGCCTCTTCTTGATTCCATCCAATACAGTCTTGTTTGAGGCCTCTGCTTGGCCATTGCACTGTGGATAACTGACGGATGCATAGTAGTTCTTGATGTTGTAGGTAGAACAAAACTTCTTGAAATGGTCTTGGAATTGTGTGCCATTGTCTGATACGATGGCATAGGGAACTCCAAACCGTGTGATGATGTTCTTCCAAACTGTATTCTGCTCGGTGATCTTGGCCAACGGCTCCGCTTCTACCCACTTAGTGAAATAATCTGTTCCTGCCAAAAGATACTTCACGGCCCCCCGAGCAGTCGGCAGTGGACCCACAATGTCCATGCCCCACTGAGCGAATGGCCATGGACTTGTAAGTGGTGCCAAATCTGTTGCAAGTGTGTGTATGATTGGCGAAAATCTCTGGCACTTATCACATTGCTGAACGTAGGCTTTGGCATCTTCTTGCATGTATGGCCACCAGTACCCTTGAGAAATGGCCCTATGAGCCAGAGACCGTCCCCCAGCGTGGCTGCCGCACACCCCCTCATGAATTTCAAAGAGAAATTGCTGAACCATGGGGGGGTGCACGCAACGCAAATAAGTTCTGGTGAAAGACTTTCTGTATAAGCGCCCATCTGGAGAGATCCAAAAGCGAGATGCCTTGACTTTGATCTTATGAGCTTCCTTCTTGTCTTCAGGTAGCTTATCTTTTTTAAGGTAGGTGAAGATAGGATCCATCCAACTAGGACCCAGGTCGACATCATGAACTTCTTCTGCAGCCTCAATTTGAATGCTAAGTTTGGAAAGAGAGTCCACACTGACAGTGCGGTGGAACTCTGTGGGAACTGATGAGTCGAGACACGCCAAGGCGTCCGCGTGACTATTTTGCTTGGAACTGATCTGGACCATACGTACGGTTTTGAAATCCTGCATTTTTCGCTTCACTGCGGCAGCATAGAGAGCCATTCTGTCATCTTTTGTGGCATATTCCCCTGACACTTGGTTAATCACCAACTGGCTGTCACAATGGACCAAAATATACTGGGCTCCGCATTGTTGCGCACCAGAGAGTCCTGCTAGCATGGCTTCGTACTCTGCTTCATTATTTGAGGCCCTGAATGCCAACCGAACTGATTGTTCCAGAATAACGGACTCCGGTGATATCAACACGACTCCAATCCCTGACCCCTTGTTGTAGGCTGATCTATCCACATAGAGTTTCCACAACTCACTTGTAGGTGGCTCATCAACTTGCAACTCAGGGTGTGCGGGGGTCTCTTCTGCTGGGATAGGCCGCGCTTCCGTTTGGACTGGTATTGCGGAAAACTCTGCTACAAAATCAGCAAGTATCTGTCCCTTAATGGCAGTGCGGGGCACAAACTTTATATCATACTCACCAAGCTCTACTGACCATGCTGCAACCCTCCCAAATAGATATGCCTTTCTCAGGACAGGTCCAATCGGATGGATTGTTGGTACTTCAATAGGACGAGCCAAGAAATAGTGCTGCAGTTTGCGTGAAGCCATGACTAAGGCAAAGATCAGTTTTTCCAACGACAAATACCTGGTTTCGGCATCAAACATGGTTTTGCTCACATAATAAATTGGCACTTATCTTCCTTCTTCCTTCTTGATTTATACCGCACTGATTGCATGGTCTGAAACAGCTAGGTATGCTGTCAACTTCTCCCCAGGGATTGGTGTGGAAATCAACGGAGGTTCTGCTAAATACTTCTTTAGTTCCTTGAAAGCTTCCTCACAATCTGCCCCCCATGAATAGGTTGCACTTTTCCTTAGCAGCTGAAAGAATGGTCTGCATCTGTCGGATGAACGACTGATGAATCTGTTAAGTGCGGCAACTATCCCAGTCAAACGTTGCACCTCCTTAGTCGTTCTCAGACTTTGGAGATTTTGCAAGGCAACTATCTGGCTAGGATCTGCCTCAATTCCTCTCTTGGTGACGAGATGTCCTAGGAACTTGCCTGAGCTCACCCCGAAAGCACATTTGGATGCATTCAGCTTCAAGCCGTACTGCCATAGGATGCAGAAAGTCTGACACAAATCCGATATGTGGGAGTCCGGCTCCTTGGACTTGACCACCATATCGTCAATGTACACTTCCATGGTCTTTCCCAATAATTCCTTAAACATTAGCGTAGCCAATCTTTGATAAGTGGCTCCTGCATTTCTAAGTCCAAAAGGCATCACCTTATAGCACTACAAACCCAAAGGAGTGATAAAGACAGTTTTCTCCTGATCGGGTTCATACATAGCGATCTGGTGATAGCCTCTGTAAGCGTCCAAAAAGCTCATCTGAGTCCACTAGTTGGTCAATCTTTGGCATGTGGAAACTATCTTTTGAACATGCCTTGTTGAGACTAGTGAAATCCACGCAAACCCTCCACGCTCCACTCTTTTTCTTCACAACAACGGTGTTTGACAACCATTCGGGGTAGTACACTTCCCTAATTGCCTTGGCCTCCAACAAACGGCTAACCTCCTCCATAATTGCCTTCGCGTGGTACGCGGCTGAGCGTCTTCGTCTTTGCATAATTGGCTTGTGGCAAGGATCCACGTTGAGGTGATGGCATATTATGCTTGGCTCAACCACAGGCATCTCTGCTGGAGTCCAAACAAATATGTCGATGTTTTCCGTAAGCACCCGTTCATATTCAAGGGCCTCCTTCCCAGAGAGCTCATCTCCGAGGAGGAAGTACCTGTCATTGTCTGACTCATGGGCAAAAACTTTTCTCAAGCTCTCGACCACATGGGCGCTCGGGTCCATGCCCACATCATCTAAGATGGGCTGGTCGGGCACCTCAATGGACTTGATTTGCTCGTACTTTGGCCCTGCCTTGATTGAAGCGAGAAAATAGTTTCGGGATGACTTCTGATTCCCTTGAATGCTCTCCACCCCTTTAGGGCCTGGAAATTTGATGAGCTAATGATAAGTGGACGGGATAGCACCCATTCTATGCATCCACGTCCTCCCCATAATTGCATTGTAGGCAGAGGGTACGTCGGTGACCAAGAACTCCACATCCTTGGTGACATGCCCTGCTTTGACCGGCAGCACTATGGACCCCAGAGGCCACACCGGTTCTGCACTGAAGCCAATCAAGGGTATCCCGACTTCCCTTAGATCTTCCTGAGACAGGCCCGTCTTCAAGAATGCCTGCAAATACAAAATGTCGGTAGAGCTGCCTTAGTCTATCAATATCCTCTCGGTGTCAAATCTATTAATGTTCAGGGTAACGACCAAAGCATCAGTGTGCGGCACAGTGACCCCCTCCATGTCTTCATCTGAGAAGGCGATTTGTGCGGTGTACCCTTCCTCCTCTCTTTGCCTCTTATGCCCGAGCTGTAGCGCGTGGTGTTTTGAAGCATGCTTCCTCTTTGAAGCTCTAGATTCTCGGAGTGGAACCCGCTCTTCTCCTCCATGAATCATACGGATCAGACCAGCAAGAGGGAGGTCCTCATCTGAGCAATCACCACCCCCAACCACCTGTACCTGTCTATTGTTTTGTGTGGAGGGTTGAGCTAGGTACTGCTGCAAATGACCTGCCTCCACCAGCTCTTCCAGAAATTGCTTGAACATCCTAAAATCTTCGGTTTTGTGACCATATTCTCTATGGTAACTGCAACTTAGGCCCGTTCCTTCTAACTCTGCTTGATTTCCTCCCTGCCTGGCTGGCCACCTCCAGTATGGCTCACTTTGCAAAGGGAAGATCATTCGAAAAATCAGGATATTGAATTCAGTACGGATTGCCTTATATGAGGTTGAGCCTGACCTTCCCATTCTCAGGGGTGGCAACCCGTTAAAATTGGCTTGCTATACGGCGGGTGTTGGCGCCGCGGTGACTTTTTTCTCGGGAGACTGTGGCCGTGCTGACCTCTTTCTCTTCTTCTTCTTGTCTGGTTCAACAACGTGAGCGCGGTGAGCCCTGTTGGCTGTGCGGCCTGCCTCCCTGTTGGTTTCTTCTTCCAACCGCATGCTGCTCAACCCTCTCCATGAGCTCGGGAAAGGATTCCACCGGGTTCAAGATTAAAGACTCCTTTAGTTTCTCACCAAAGGAGAGTCCTAACCTGAACATGGCAACTGCCTGCTTTTCTATACAATCTTCCACATCGTTATAAGTTTCCACGTACCTGCCCGCATACTCACGCAGGGATTCGTTTGACCGTTTTCTCAACGAATTCAAGGAATCAAAGTGCTTTGGAGCTCCGCGGCTGGTCATGAAACGTCCGACAATTAACTCTGCAAGCTGCCCCCAACTGTTGACGGAGTGTGCGGGCAACTTGTGATACCAACTGAGAGCCATTCGTCCCAGGCTGGACGCAAACATTCTGCAATATAGGAACCTGTCACCCTCATAGAGGATGAGAGCCTGCTGAAAATCTTTTAAGTGGGCCACTGGATCCACTTTTCCATCGTACTTGGGAAAGTTCCGCAACGAGAAAACCCTAGGGATTCTGTAGTCCGTCATTTCGCGAGAAATGGGACTTGAGGTGATTTGTTGGATCGCCTTTCTCGCACTCTCCTGGGCCGTAGCCCTGCCCCTGAACCTCTCATCTATCCATCTCCTCAAATCCTCCATCTGTGGGTCTGTCTCCCGCTGGTTCTGGGCAGATCTGGCCTGAGCCATTTTTCACAAATGGTCCCTCAGGTCTGGCACTGAGTTCACTGATGTTGCTGACTGAGCCCGGTTGGCGCGACGCGAACCCCTGCTTCGTGTTCTGCTTTGATGCTCACTGGGTTGTGGAACTTCCCTGACCACCCTCTCCCTTCTCGGAGGAGGTGGTGGAGTCTGCACTCCCCTGTTTGCGCCACCCACTGGTCTCTCATCATTTTGCGCCCTCCATTGGTCTTCGAACATTGAATGCCATCCTCTGGCCCCCACGTGTTCTCGGACGAGTGTGGACGTTTTGCCTTCCTAGGATAACCAAAGGTCGGTGTCCCTGTGGCGCACCATCTTCTCCATCTGAGCCTCCAACTGTCGTATCGTTTCCTCTTGGGTCCTAACCAATTCAACCAAATCCTCATTTCTAACAGACTTGGACTGGGATTGGGAGCCCAAGGACCTGGAGCGGCTAGGGCTTTCATCTTCCATATCATACTTGTCCTCGATGTCCAGGCGCTCCTCATCCTCTTCGCGCACAGCGTCAGTCGTCCCTACTTCCTTCCGTTTCCTCGAGCCTCCCCTAAGAAAGATCTGAAATCGGGACTGTTCTGCTTCATTGTCTCTAATAACTGCCATCTCTGCTTCAACCTCTTCAAGCACAAACTTTTTCCTTCAAACTAGGTGTGGATTTCCCACAGACGACGCCAATTGTCGACGGTGAATTCTTCACTGTCGTTGAATGCTTCTACTGGACTTGACCTAGAATTCCTTCCTTGCTAAATGCTTCTCAACCACTGTCCAATCCCACGTCAATGCTCTGCAACCACAAAAAATAGTTAGAAGACCCCCCGCCACTGTGGCTTGGAAGACCCTCTGATGATTAAGTTAGTCCCAAATGGAATAACCAAATCCTTATCGAAAGAGAGAGAGAACAGAGAGAATTCAAGAGCTAGAGCACGAATTACTTAGAATGTACCTTTCACGGGTGAAGAAGTTGCCTTTTGTATCTCCGCTCTCTTCATTAATGATGATCTTCCAACTCCTTGATTTCTCATCAAGGAGGGGGGATGAACGTGGTCAGAAGACTCCTCGTCTTCTTCCTCGTAGCATCCTTACATCTTATCTTCTTATCCTCTTATTGCGCACATAACGATTCAAGTGACCGTGTGGGACTTACGCGTGCATTCAATGCCATTTACTGACCTATTGATGTCTGTACGTACCACAGCTGCACTGACGTGATCCCGTACTGAAGATGCTTGCCGCACTGGCCTAGCCTTATCCTCAGCCAACATCCATGATTAACATAAGGCTTACCTCATCCGTCGTAATCCACCCACGCACCCTATCGGCTGCACTGCCAGAATGTCCTTCAAGACCTAATCCTGACTATACTGCATGGAGGATGTGCACGGACTGACTATATTACTTCGGCTAATGTCCAAACATTAATCCTTGCACAACTAATCCGACTAAATCATCCATAATCTGGCAAGCTAATAATGGACAATCTAATCAGCAATGATAATATTCTCACGTGACATACTGCACAGATGTCCTAATCTCAGAGAGATGACATTAATCCGCAGAGCCAAACAGGGAAACATCATCTTCAAACACCACACATAACAAACCTGACACGCTGGCCGCGCTGAATAACATCTTTATTGGTCCAACCCGAACTGCCATGTGTCATCCATACTTTATCCCTCCACAATAACTAAGTATCAACTTCTATCCCAACCACACAAACATGAAAATCCAAGCATGAATGATAATAAAATAAAGTGCCAACAAACCATAGAGTAAGGAGAGAGAGAAGTACAAGTTTATAGTTTTACAAACCACCTACTCTATTACAAGCTCAAAGAGCCTAAATAAATAAAAAGGGATAACAAGGGGCTTCTTCCAAAAAAAACCTTCCAAATGCAAGCAATGCATCACATCCTCCAAGGGAGGGATCAAAACCTGTGGAGAAAAAGAAGGGCGTATCACGCCAAAGTAGGAAATATCTATCACCTAGCATGTCCAAGACTGTCGTGGACTAGTGTGTGAATGTGGGGCATGTAACACATGCACTTGAATGAAACATAAACAAAGACAATGATCCACTACTATCATGTGACTCTAACCAAGCTAACCACATGCAAGATATGTTAACGAAGACCACTAGACCAAGTGACTACATAATCATGCATATAGAGTTCTATTTCTTTCCACGATATGCACACACACATATTCATCTTTTCGTTATCGATTTCATTCCTTGTACTTTCGTTGCATGACTTGATAGGGTGAAATTGGTATAGGTGTTGGCCGACACCCTAAACATTCCTATCCATCATTCCCCAAAAACGTTGGGAGGGCTACGCTACCCCCATTGTGCACAATGTCGCAGATGGAGCGACCATCCGGCATTCCGAAAAATCACGCGAATGCCTTGGATTGTAATTCCCTATCAATGTCACCAATAACACCATTCCGAAAAATCATGCGAATGTGTTCAACCGCCATTCCGAAAATCACGCGAATGGACTTAATCATAATTCAATCCACGGGTCACCATTTTCGTTTATTTCCAACCATGATTTGACGATGTGATAATTAACCCAACATGCGACCCGTGATTAATACTCATGAACCGTGTATCAAATGCATCCAACACACACCAATGATGTTCAATTGCATGAATACCAACTCGAATTGAACATACGACTACCAATTGACCAAAAGCCTTAAATTGTGAAAATTAGGGTTTACACCAAATCTGGGTTTTCCAACAAAATGCTCAAATTATAAAATTGAATTCAAGGGAGTGTAGACACACCCATAAGGCTTATAAACCTTCAACAAATTTCAAGATTTAAATCATAACCCTAGACCAATTTTACTGTAAAGACAAAGTCTACTCTACATGTGCCCTCTTGTTCGTCTGAATATGTACTGTGATTCTATGTTTTATCTTTGCACGTTTCTCATTGTTGCAGATGTGTGAACAAGCAGCGGAGGCACACAAGTCCAAAGGAGCCATTCATTTGTCTAGAAGAAGTAGAACAAGTTCTGATCCGGGCCAACTAAGTAAACCATCCGTTGATGCAATTTTGTCAAACGGGTCTGCAGCTACATCTCAGGTTTGTACTTTTTTGCATTCTTTCTGTATCTCCACTGTTAGGTTTCGGTTTCTCAGTGCTAATGTTGCAACTTTTTTGCTTAGACCGACTGCTGCTTTGAGAGGTGTTAGATTTCAGATTTCTCACGTGTCTATAGTAAAGCAAGTTGATTATTGCAAATTACATATGATTCTACGATTAACCTGTCCTAATGGAGTTAACTGACTTTTGAATCCCAAGTTATGCATGGCCTTTTTCATTAAAAGTAGATTCCTTGCTCCCACGAGTTGGTAAATTGTGTTTTTCCCCATGCATTATGCTAAAGTTTGTAATATTCCAAACCATTCACAGTTAATCCCACTCTCCACTTTTGCTCTTTCCCTCCGCTTCATACTGCTTTCTTTCTAGCTTGTTTTTCCTCAAATTGATTTTTCCCCAACTCTTCAATGATCTTTGTGGGATTAAATGTTGGTGTTTTCGCTCGTATTTGGTTGTAAATAATTCGTAAAATCCAGAATTATTATGATCTTCACCAACAATCTTTGATTCATTCCTCATTGTTATTTTAGTGTATCCAAAGACAAAGGTGAACTATGTATAATCGGAACAATGACTAGAGAATGAGTGACTTATTGCTATAATGAAACAAGAAGTAATGTTGAATGTTGGTCTTATGCGTAGTATTTACATTCAATGCTCTCTGGTCTTTATTCCTAGTGTATTGTGTGACCCCCCCTGGCAGACTAGTGAAACACCTTCCAAGATTTTCCTCCTCAACTGCTTGTGTGCCATCCAACAACCCCTACTCCGACACGAAGTTGCATCCGAGTACGTGAGAAAACTGGGAATAATGACTGAGAACCACATGAATGGTCTCGTGGACAAAGAAGTCGACACCATTCTAAGAAGATGCGGGTTGTTGAATAAGATGCCTCAGTTCCTCAACTCGTTAAACGGACAGGAAAAAACCCCATTGGCAGAGACGGGGGACACGTCTCCATCCGTTCTTTCAGAGTGTTTGAAGGCTTTCTTTGGGCTTATTTTAGGGAGCGAAAGTTCTCTGCCAGAGTTTGAGCAGATTCAGGTACCCCAATTGCGGTCTGAAACGTGTAGCAAAGTGGCCAAATCTTTGGCTGAAGCTTATGAACTTATTTACAAGGCGATCATGGATATAGAAAATCGGTACCCAGATCCCAAGTCCTTGGCTAGGCATCCCCCGGATCAGATAAGGACCATTTTAGGAATTTGAAATCCTGAATAATCCAAGAAGAGTTTTGCTTTATTATAATTATAATTATTTGTTTGTAGTCATTTGAACATATTTTGGGAATGGTGCCACCGTGATGCTGCAATTGATGGACATGTTATCCGAGTCTCTCTCTCTCTGTGTGTGTGTACTACGGACACACAAAAAAAATTCAAGGCAAAAAACCTTTCATGTGATGCAATGCAGCGTTCCCACTATTTTGTCTTGTCAATAAAATATCAACGTAGAGGAAAGAATAAAAAGCAGAGTTATAATTATGTAAGAAATCCCAAACCTCGTCAGAAACTTCTGAAGCATATTCAAAGTCATATCAGATGACCGGGTCTATTTAGGTCTAGTATTTATTTTTATTTTAAAATCGATAGTGGTGATGAGCTTTGCATGCATGTTTTAGCAACGAGGATGCCTAGAAAGAACTTTGTTATTGTTTAAAAAATATTTCACAATCTCTCAATTTAAACAACCGTCCTTTCTTTTATTTACCAGAAACACTTGACCGTAAATAAATGTTAAATAAATACGTATAGTATTGTAGTATCTATACTAATATATAAAGGAAGAGTACCAATTTGGTGTCTCTTCTTTGTGACATAGTGTTAATTTTCTATTCCCCAACTTACCCTTATTCCAAAACTTAATTACACAAGTGCTCAAAATTTAATTACACAACCGTCACGAGAGCACACACAACGGGTGTGTGCACAACTCCTAGTTTAAAAAAAAAAGGGGGGGGGGGAATATGTGACCTAGCTAACCTACCAGCATTCCTTTTTCATTACCAAGAAATTCCAGCCATGGCTAATTCACTTGTCCAAACTTCACACCCGCTGTATGGAAGATAACCCATGCAGGGACTTCACATAGGTTTATTTACCTATGTGCAGGAGAGTAGTAATCCTGAACAATCAAACTCGAGGAAAGCAAGCGTAGAGGGAGAGGAAGCTGTTGGTTGGTCTATGGTCCCCTCTAATGAGTAGGCCCTTTGTTTTTTAGGCGCCAAAGTTTTCCTCTCCAAAGGCATGTCATTGTCACCTAACATCTAATTAAGAAAACAATAGTAGAGACCAGATAATATTGGCGAGGTCACAGATTTCGAATAAAGGTGACGACAGAAATAACATTGATAAGTTTTTTAATACTACAACATATCTATGAGTAGGTCAGGGGTAATTTGAGTGTTTTTTTTGTGTGTGTTCAAAAGACACAAAATGCTAATGGCTAAGAAGAATAGGTGGGGTGACAATTCTGACTCATCTGCTATTGCTTTTGTTTTTTAAGAGTATTAGCTTTTAAAAGCGACATTGTGGTACTATTGTTGTTTTTGGTTTTGTTATTGTTATTTATGTTTTGTTTTATGTTATTTTTTTACTTTCTAATGTCTTAAAAAGAATATTTTTTAATGTAATCTTCATTCTAATGAACAAACTCATAAGTCCCAAACCTGCATTACTACAACAACTCTTTCCAATGGACGACCCTCAGTGACTCTTTCCAATGGACGACCCTCAATGATTAATTGAGTTGTCACGTCTCATTCCAATATATAACTTGATAAGACTAATATTATACGACTTAACAATACACCTCAACCCAAGCAATATAATTTTTTTTCTTTTAAATACAACCTCACCACTAACATGTACCACAAATAATATCACCACAAGACAACATCACAACAGAAGACAAATGAATATTACCTCAATAACCTCTTTAAGTAGAAATAATGAATGTACCTTAAGCCATTATGTACTCATAATCATACTCAAAAAACACAAATCTAAAACCATAGTGGTAAAACAAACTTAAGTATGAGATAATAAATTGAACGAAATGAATGACAAGCTAACTATTACATAACTTCTTCCAAAGCACTTACCCAAAGCTCAAATGTAATGCATGCCCTCCAATGACTTGTAGTGGACTTCTACATCATGCTACTTGGATTCCAATAAAGAAATCAAAGTATGAAATATAGAATTTTAAGTTCCGATATAAGAAAAGTTTTCTCAAAAACCTTTGCCCGAAGTCCACATTTAAAAATTTCTTTGGCAGTAGCCCATCTTAAAAAATGATTTTGGCGAATGCCCACCGTAAAAATGAATTTGGCCGAAGCCCACTTCTAAAAATAATTTTGGCTGAGCCCCACCTTTGATTTGGCTGAAACCCACCTTTAGTAGGATTAGGTCATCCCCCACACCTCTTGACAGTTTGTCGATTTTCCCGAAGGCCACCTCTATATATGCCCGAAGGTCACCTTTGTTTATATGTTATAAGACTACCTTTGTATATATGATGCAAGGCCACCTTTAACATTTGATATGAATATCGTACAATCGAAATAAAATACTGCATACACTCACCTTTACCTCTTAAGAGGATGTCACCGTTTATTTTTCGGATGCTCATCAATCCATCGTTTCCTTTCTTGAGAATAAATGTTGAACCATCAATAACAATAAACAAATATTAAACGATAAATGAAAGAAGAATATAAATCATGCATCACCACTTAACCCACACTTTACACTTTCAACATGCATTCGTTTCGTTAGGTTTTAACAAATGAGACCCTAATCATGCAATTGTATGGAACACATACATATACTAACATATCTTATTTATACGATGAATCTCATACTCACACACGTATACACACACTCTTTACTTCAAGATTCACATACTTACATGCAAACACTGATGGTAATCGAATCACATGCAAACATGGACACCACAATACCATATACAATGTGGGTTTCGAAACACAATATCTAACGATAATCATGACGATCTAGGATGAATCCTTAAGAAAAATAAATAAATAAACAATGAATATTTACCTTGCATGATGAATGCTATGCTCTACGCTCCCCAAAGACGCCTTCGGAATGAACCCCGAGACACAAATCACCAAGAACACATCTATTTCTCTCTCTACCTCCCTCTATCCTATCTTTAGGTTGAATATGAATAATGAAGGCGAATTGTCACGACCCTGACTCATTCTCTGAGTTCATCGTAATAGATGTCAGGTGATTTACCAACCACCTCGGGCCAGACATGATTAAATAATTTATAATAATGATAACACAATGGAAGAAATAATTACATCAACTTCGTACTAAAGGAAAGAGCAACAAATATCCTTATTACAGGCACGTAATATAGAAAACACTTTGAAATAAACTCTCAGAGCAAACTAAAACTTATAATTTAAAAACAACCTAACTTATATTGTTTAATTTCCTTTTGATATAATACAGATAAAAATAGAAATGTCTTCCTGTAATCACCAAAATCCACTTCCTTTATAAAAATAATAAATTGCATAAGCTAACGCTCGTATGAGTCACAATATAATAATATACAGATTTTTGTCATGTAATATGAGCTCATGTTTACTAAACAGGTGTATTGTTTTCTAAACATTTAGAATTTTATAAACAAATACATATCACTGAAACAGAGTTTTCTTATAAAAATCCATATGCTAAATAGATATTGTAATTGAATCAGAATAGAACATAATCATACATACACATAATCATACTAATGCTAGAGGCATATTAGAATCATAACTAGAATCAGAATCATAACAGAGTAGATATCCGCGTTTCTTATTTAAAAATAGTTTCTTTCTTATTTATCGTGATATGCCATCATAAAACAGAAGTCATACTCATGAGCATTCCTGGGTGGATTAGCTAGATTTTTGACACATAATCCCGTACGAATGGACATTATACTAGACTCTATCCCCTAGTGAGTGGGGTCAGATCTATAGGCATATAACCCCCTGGAACATGGCCAAATCACCAAGTATTGTACCCCTTGGAATGGGTTATCACAGAAATCAAGTGATGACTCATACTAGATTCGAAATTATGTTCATATCTATAGAATTACTAAAACATATACTGAATTATATCCATATGGAAATAAGAAAAAGCATACTAGAAAATCCTTATAAATGTGTAAATTGTCACTCACCTTTATTAAATGGTCGATACGAACATCCTGTTAATCAAAATAAGGAAAAACTAATTAACTTTAATAAAATCTTTAAAGTTCTTATTTATTCATTTACTTATTCAATTTATCGACAATTATGAATCCTTCTTAAGCTTTTAATAAATTCTAACTTCAATTGTAACGGCCCGGATTTTCAAACCATTTTTTGAAATCATTATAAAATAGTTAATATAGGTAGGAGGAAGCTTACTACCCAAGGTGTCAATCTACAAGACATCCAATAAAGTGAAATAAAATCTACTAATATGGTACAAAGGTACAGAAAATTACAAAAGAGTGGAAGAATAATAAATACAATAACTAACTACAACATCTACTAAGGTAGACAAAACTGAAGGTGTAGGAGAGTGAAAACCTCCACAAAAAATCCTGCAGCTACTCCAAGATCTCCAATCGACAAGTCCTCCTATCCCTACAACACAAAAGATTGCGGGAAAAGGGAAAGGTGGGTGTGAGTTATCCACACGCTCAGTAGGAAAACCACAAACTACTGATAAGTATGCATATGGTGAGTGTGTGCCCAAGGTTCACATACAAGACACGCTTAAGACAGAAAAGGAACTAAGACTAGTGATATGCAAATGCATTATCAAGGTGCAATGGATACAAGTGCCCCACTAACCATAATTGCAGACTCTAATCCTCAATACCCAAAGAACACGATGAGACAGTCTCCAAGATCCAACCAACATGGGCAATGGCCCAAACACAAGTCCAAGCCTCCACGACTAGTGAAACAAACACAAAGCCTATTATATAGGTCCAGAACCACACCACTAGGACTATACTTGCCAACTTACTCCAAAATCCCCTTTTAAACTGAAACATTGTTATAGATCAGATTCATGGATAATTTTGGGATATTTGAATGATTGAGGTAAGTTTTCCAATTCTCTCAACCTTGTCAAAACAAGGGATCCATATACATCCACCTTGACGAAATAAGGGATATCCAATTATAATTCATTATTATCATTGTTCTACCGCATATTCCGAACTTGTCAAAATAAGAGGGTCACATGTCTTAACCTCATCAAATTAAGGGAGTAATTAATGTGCTAAGCTATCATGGAACCCACCGGCCAGTGCTTGCAGTTTATTCCGAGACTTACATGGAAACTCGTATCTCTCCCTTTGGCCAAAGACTTATTTCCTAGATCCTCACCCGTCAATGATCACTAGTTATTCCATGATTTACGTGAACACATATCTCTCACTTAACACGTTTAAGGGTGATCTATATCACCTTGGGCACTAAATACCCATTATCATCATTCTTATATATTTATCTTTTTCTTTTCATTGCCTTTGTGAATTTAGAGTGAAAGATTCAAGATTGAATGTAGGTAGCCCTCGTAGGACACATTTCCCATATTTGGCATT
>NMUG010003210.1:0-15048 GCA_002855965.1 Monotropa hypopitys
TTGAATTCTAGAATCTTAAATAGTTTTTCATCTTAAATGAATTCAAAATTGTTTTTCCCAAAGGTTAAATCTTTATTTTAGTTAATCTTTTTAAATACAAAAATTCAAATAAACTTTTGTGAAACACTTCCTTTAGTATTTTGGATTTTAGGTATTTACTAGATTGACATGTTTTTGTAGGATTAATTTCCTTGCATGTTTGAGTGATTCTTTTAGAGTCGTTCATATACCCTTTAAGAAAAACTTCACCGTTTTTCATCTTTGTATCAATTTTAGACGTGTTCTCAGTTTTGATTGTTTTTACGCATTTTAGAAATGCATTTGATTTTCATTGCATAAATTGCATTGCCTATCTACTATTGAGGCCAAGGAAACTTGGAGCCGACGTAGATTCGGAGATCGGGCAGTTTGCTCGTGGATTGCAGTAGACCAGAATAGGGTGTTCAGTGGAACTAAGTCAACAGTGTAAGAATTAGGGTTTCAGGAGTATTCTCCTTTTTGTACCTGTTGAACCGTATTTGGTTATTGCAATAATATAGTAGACTAGGGCCCGTGGTTTTTTTGGTTTAGGGTTATTTCGACCCTAAATCTTTTTCCACGTAAAGTTGTGTCTCTCTCCATATCTTCTCTTACCTCCTTCTTTGTGTGTGGATAATACAATCAAATTAAGACAAATTTTTATTTAAAAAAGGACTAAATTTTTAATAACTTACCTATTCACCCCCCCTCTAGGTTAGTTTAGGCTTCTGCTGTAATTTCAATATATATATTATGCATGCCTCCGTGGGACGGGTGGCGTTTCTGGCAGTCAGTAAGGCCAGTGGTTGGCCACAAAGTAAGTCCAACGGGTGCGTGGGACATACCCCAAATTTTAGTGCGCGGGGCGTACAAACTACTACCTATAGTAGTAGCTATTTTCAAGGCATGGGATGCTCAAATCTTTTAAAAGGGGGCTTTGGGCAGAATATATAAGTATCATGCATGGGATGCATTATTGAAAGAGAAATTGTTCATGCTCACCTTCATGATTTCTGACTCTGAAATTACTTGTGTTTTTGAAATTAAACATATCATATTCACACTCTGTTTCCTTGTCTGGCTTGGAAATAGGTCACAAGGTTAGCGGTCTACTATGAGGCTGGAGGGCATTGGATGATTGGATGTGATGATTTGGCAAAGGTTGTCTTGTAGAAGAGAAAATAAATATTGGCTTATGGTTTTCTTATTAGTTCCCTTGGTAGATGATTCTTGTCCTTTTGTTCAAAGACTTGTAACGGAAGTTGAACTAGCAGTAGGTGTTTCATTTATCATTTCTTTCTTTTGGAAGTTAGAGTACTATTTTTATTGGGTTTTTATGTTGAGGTTTATTTATTTCTGTGAAGTATGTTTGGCAATTTACTTGAGGTTTGGTTTAAATGGAAAAGTCTTTAGAAATTTTTAAATTTTTGTGTATTTTGGAGTTAGGGATGTTACAACTTGGTATCAGAGCTTAGGTTATAGGTCCGAGTTAGGGGACCATGTGATTGATGGAATTGTACTTGAGGTATGAGTTTGAGGTAATGGTCGGAAGTTGGGGTGTTAGTGTTTTGGGACTATTATGCGTGTCTTTGACACCCATGGGACTTGACTTGAAATCCGATTGGAAGAACGCCTGATCAACATTCTCTTCCAATGGGAAGTATTGGAAAGTTAAGTAGAAAAGCATAGTATAACAAAATGCTAAGGTTAGGGTGGCTAAGTAGTGGACCATAGGATGTCGAGTCATGCATACTAACACGTGAGTTTTTGACATCTAATACTTGTTTCCACCTTATTGTTTCTTGTGTTGTGATTTACAGGAAAATAATGGAGCATAATGATCAAAGAGTTGAGGAGGAGGCTAGTGTCAATGGAGGTAATCCAGGTAGTGGTGGGGGTGTTCCCCCTGTGGTTGGAGAAGAGGCTCGGATGATGGCCGTCATTGCTCAGTTGGCCGAAGGTCAACAAATGTTGATCCAATTACAGGCTAATCAGAATGTGGATAGAGGTATGAATAAGGGTCTCTTAGAGAGATTCAAAAGGTTGTGTGGTACGGTATTTAAGGGAGCAAATGATCCTGAGGTGGCTGAAGAATGGTTGAGAGAAGTAGAGTTGGTGCTAGACACAATGGGTGTTGAGGGAGAGCAGAGGGTAATTTTGGCGACTTTTCTGTTTAGAGGTGAAGCTAGGAGTTGGTGGAATGCTCTTAAAAGACAAGAGGTGGCACCAGCACTTGGAGTTGAGCCGGATGCCCCAAGAGCTATCACTTGGGATAGGTTCGTGCAAGGGTTTAACAATAAGTTTTACCCATATAGTTTTCGATTTGGGAAGGAGGCAGCTTTTTTAAATTTGAAGCAAGGGAATATGTCTGTCAGTGGTTATGAGGCGAGATTCACTGCATTATCTAGATATGCACCATATATGGTTAGTTCAGAGGATTTTAAGTGTAGGCATTTCAGAATGGGCTTGACACCTGGAGTGGCTTCGAGGTTGTTGTCGTTTAGGGAGAGAGATTATTCTGATCTTGTGGATATGACAACAAGAATGTGGAATGACATTCAGGAATATCATGAAAAGAGGGAGTCTCATAAAAAGGCGAGGTTTGATAGTAGTGGAAAATCTGGAGGTAGTAACTTCAAGAGTGGGGAGTAGAGATCGAGGTTTGACAAGGGGAGGAGTGGTGGAGGAAGTAGAAGTCAGGGAGGTAATTGGGGTGGAAATCAGGAGAGGAGTGTTAACCAGCAGTCGGGGTCAAATGGCAGAGGTTTTTCTAGAAGGTGTTTCAAATGTGAGTCGCTAGACCATATTGCTAGGGATTGCACATCGGGAAATAACGGACTGAAATGTTTCAAGTGTAGAGGTATGGGCCACAAAGCTATGTAGTGCGTTCAGCAGCAAAATCAGTTACCAGTGCAGTCAGTAGGGAGTGCAGCAGGAGGTGCTAACAAGGGTACAGCGGGTCAGGCGACTCATGGCAGGTTATTTGCATTGGACAGACAGACAGCTCAGATAAATCCAGACATGGTGACAGGTATGATTCGTGTCGTGTATCTACTTTATATGCACGATTCCTTATTGATTCTGGAGCCACACACTCTTTTGTTGCTACTAATTTTGGTTCACATATGGGTTTAGAATTGGCACCTTTAAATAACACCTTGCTTGTGTCAACACCATGGGAAATGTAGTAGAGCTTTAGTCATTCTATCCGGGTTGTGAAGTTTGGGTTGGTAATGAACCGTTATTGTCAGATTTGATCCCACTTGAGATGTTAGACTTAGATGTGATTTTGGGGATGGACTTTTTAGCCGCTCACTTTTCTATTATTGATTGTGTCAGTAAGGAGGTTTTGTTCCGTATTCCGGGTAGACCGGATTTAAAAATTTGTGGTGAAGCTTAGAATTGTCTAGACGTGTTATCTCATCTTTGAAGGCTATGTCTATGTTGAATAAAGGTTGTGAAGGGTTTCTAGCTTATGTGATTGATTCTGAGAAGGAAGAGAGAAGTATTGGGAATATACCTGTGGTGAGTGAGTTTCAAGATGTTTTTCCAAAAGAGTTGTCGGGGGTGGTTCCGATTAGAGAAGTAGAATTTACAATTAAATTGGTTCCGGGTACTAGTCTTATATCTATTGCTCCTTATAGGATGGAACCTGACGAGTTATACTAATTGAAAATGCAGTTGAAGGAGTTGCTTGATAAGGGATTCATTAGACCTAGTGTGTCGCCTTGGGGAGCCCCTGTTTTATTTGTGAAAAAGAAGGATGGTTCGATGAGAATGTGCATAGATTATAGGCAGTTGAACAAAGTCACTGTGAGAAATAAATATCCATTGCCTAGAATTGACGATTTTTTTGACCAACTTCATGGAGCCTCAGTATTTTCGAAAATTGATTTGAGGTCCGGGTACCACCAATTGAAAGTTAGAGACTGTGATGTAGCGAAAACGGCCTTCCGTACTAGATATGGTCCACTACGAGTTTATGGTTATGCCTTTTGGGTTGACGAATGCACCGGCGATGTTTATGGATTTGATGAATAGGGTATTTCAGTCCTACCTAGACTCTTTTGTTATAGTATTCATTGATGATATTTTGGTGTATTCAAAGTCTAGAGAAGAACATGGAGAGCATTTGAGGCTAGTCTTGCAAAGGTTGAGGGAGAAACAGCTATATGTGAAATTGAATAAATGTGAATTTTGGCTTGATCGAGTGGTCTTCTTGGGCCATGTTATCTCGAGTGAGGGTATTTTTGTAGACCCTAAGAAGATTGAGGCGGTTGTAATTGGGATAGGCATACTAGTGTGACTAAAATCCGTAGCTTTTTGGGATTAGCAGGTTACTACAGGTGATTCATTGAGAAATTTTCGTCTATTGCAATGCCTTTGACTATGCTTACTAGAAAGGGAGTCAATTTTGTATGGTCAGAAGAGTGTGAGAACAATTTTCGGGTCTTGAAAGAGAAATTAGTTTCGGCACCTATCTTGACTATTCCGGAGGGGACTGATGATTTGGTGATTTATAACGATGCGTCACTTTGTGGTTTGGGGTGTGTGTTGATGCAACGAGGGAAAGTCATAGCTTATGCTTCGAGGCAATTGAAAAACCATGAGAGGAATTACCCTACACACGATTTGGAGTTAGCATCAGTAGTTTTTGCACTAAAACTTTGGAGGCATTATCTATATGGGGTGACTTGTGAGATTTTTACCGACCATCAAAGTTTATAGTATTTATTCACTCAGAAAGATTTAAATTTGAGGCAACGTAGGTGGATGGAACTAATTAAAGATTATGATTGTAATATCCACTATCATCCGGGGAAAGCTAATGTTGTGGCTGATGCGTTGAGTAGAAAGGCTGTGAGCAAAGTAGCATGTTTGAGAACTGAGTTTGTGTACTGGAGGATGCGGAGCTTAGGAAGAATATTCTTGAAGAGGGCCATAGTTCGAAGTTTTCTATGCATCCGGGGTCGACGAAGATGTATCGTGACTTGAGGGAAAATTATTGGTGGAAGGGGTTGAAGAGGGATATAGCCGATTTTGTTGCTAGGTGTCTTATTTGTCAAACGGTGAAGATTGAACACCAAAGACCGGGAGGGTTAGTTCAGAGTTTGCCAATACCGGAGTTGAAATGGGAGCACGTTACCATGGATTTTGTTGTGGGTTTGCCTAAGTCTAAGGGGAGCTTTGATTCTATTTGGGTTGTAGTGGACCGTTTGACAAAGTCAGCTCATTTCCTTCCAGTGAGGGTTACTTTTTCTACGGATCGGTATGCCAGAATTTATATAGATGAGATCATTAGATTGTATGGAGCACCGGTTTCGATTGTCAGTGATAGAGATCCTAAGTTTACATCGAGGTTTTGGGCGAGTTTGCAGCAGGCTCTTGGTACATCGTTGAGGTTTAGTACCGCTTTTCACCCTCAAACAGACGGACAGTCAGAGAGGACCATTCAAACGCTTGAGGACATGTTAAGATCTTGTTTTTTATTTTTCTGGAGGTTGGGAAAATTATTTTCCATTGATTGAGTTTGCGTATAATAACAGTTTTCAGAGTAGTATTGTTATGGCACTTTTTGAGGCTTTATATGGTAGGAGATGTCGAACACCACTTTGTTGGAGTGAGGTAGGGGAGCGACAAATTTTGGGACCGGAATTGGTTCAAGTAGCTTCAGAAGGGGTTACACTCATAAGGGAAAGATTGCGGGTTGCTCAGAGTCGTCAGAAAAGTTATGTGGATAATAGACGTCGGGAGCTAGCGTTTGAGGTTGGTGATCATGTGTTCTTGCGGGTTTCGCCATGGAAAGGTGTGGTTCGTTTTAAAGGAAAGGGAAAATTAGCGCCGAGGTACATTGGGCCGTATGAGATTGTGGATAGAGTAGGAGCGTCAGCTTATCGTTTGGCATTGCCGGTGGAGTTGGCTCATTTGCACAACGTATTTGATGTTTCCATGTTGAGGAAGTATGTAGGTGACCCGACGCATATTTTAGAAGTGGAACCTTTAGAGTTGCATGAGGATTTGACTTATGAAGAGAGGCCGGTGAAGATTTTGGACCGCAAGAAGTAGGTACTACGTTCCAAGGTGGTTCCTTTGATCAAGGTCTTGTGGAGAAATTATGAGGTCGAGGAAGCGACATGGAAGAGCGAGGAGGCTATGCGGAAGAAATATCCGCACCTATTTTCAGGTAATGCATCTTATTTACTTTAAATTTCGGTGTCGAAATTTCCTAAGGGGGGGAGAGTTGTAATACCCGTCACATATATTTATAAATGTAAATGTTTTAATTCTTATCAAAAGTGATATTAAAAGAGGAGATAAAAACGTGTTAGGAGGTTAAGAGAAGGTTTGGGATTTAATAAAGGATTTTGTACAATTATTTTCATATTTAAATACATTAAGTGTGTATAAGTAGAATATAAGGGTGATAATGGCACACAAGGGTGATATCGAGTTTGTAGTAAGGGCAATGGTGTCTTTTAATTTGAAAAATCTGCATTAGGAGGGTCATTAGGTTAGTCTTCCATTATCCTAAGTGTGCTTAGAAGTTGAGAGAGAGGGAGACTAGGATTCCAAAGGGTAGCTAGTGGAGATTCAAGGATTTGAGAGGATTAAAGTGAAGATTTGAAGAGGAAATCTTCTCCAACATTATTCCCAAGGTAATTTCTAATCTAATGATGTAAGCTTTATGTTAATATCATTTCAGAAATTTCTTAGATCTGATTAGGAACACTAATCTCGTTTTTGGGAGAAAAGCATAAGTTTAAGGGTTAATCTTTGGGATTTGAGGTGTGTAGGAGTTTGTTAGTGCTACAAATTGAGTATGTTTACCATATACATGTTAAGAACACTTTAGTATCTTTGATTTTTGGGTTTAGAGGCAAAAAGTTCGAAGTTATGAAGTTTGGGGAATTAGTGGTTCGTAAAACAAAATTCTGAAAAAAAAACGATTCTGAAGAACGTCGACCGGTCGCGGGAAATCGGTCGACCGGTCGTGGCATTCTAGTGTGGTCTCGACCAGTCGCGGTAATTTGGTCGACCGGTCGTGGTTAAGTAAATTCTAAAAATTTTGTTACAGTTTTAAAATGTTTTGAAAGGCATGTGGGTTCAATTAAAAGACTTTTAAAGGTAGTTTAAAGAGGAATTATCTATGCAGTTGATTTAATCTAATGATTTTGTTGTCTTCCTGTCAGATTATATATTCATGTGAACTGAAATTGTAATTGTTTTGATAGGGACGCTTGAGGAAGGCATTGAGGCCTCGCTCAAAGGCAAGGAGAAAGTTTGAACATCATGGTATCGGTGAGTGTAGGAATATGGTATCTTTAATGGTACATTCGCAGAATTGTTTTAGTTAACTGTTCCTTTGTGCATAAGAAGTTAACTGTTATTGTTGTTGGGATCGAGTTTAATAATGCATGATGAGTTGATATGCATGGACATAATGCATGATGAGTTTGATATGCATGGACATAATGCATGATGAGTTTGATATGCATGGACATAACGCATGATGAGTTTGATATGCATGAGCATAAATGCATAAGTTGAGATGGAAAGCATAATATGCACATATATATATATATATATATTATGCATGCCTCCGTGGGACGGGTGGCATTGCTGGAAGTCAGTAAGGCCAGTGGTTGGCCACAAAGTAAGTCCAACGGGTGCGTGGGACGTACCCCAAATTTTAGTGCGCGGGGCGTACAAACTACTATCTATAGTAGTAGCTATTTTCAGGGCATAGGATGCTCAAATCTTTTGAAAAGGGGCTTCGGCCAGAATTTATAAGTATCATGCATGGGATGCATTGTTGAAAGAGAAATTGTTCATGCTCACCTTCATGATTTCTGACTCTGAAATTACTTGTGTTTTGGAAATTAAACATATCATATTCACACTCTGTTTCCTTGTCTGGCTTGGAAATAGGTCACAATGTTAGCGGTCTACTACGAGGCTGGAGGGCATTGGATGATTGGATGTGATGATTTGGCAAAGGTTATCTTGTGGAAGAGAAAATAAATATTGGCTTATGGTTCTCTTATTAGTTCCCTTGGTAGATGATTCTTGTCCTTATGTTCAAAGACTTGTAACGGAAGTTGAACTAGCAGTAGGTGTTTCATTTATCATTTCTTTCTTTTGGAAGTTGGAGTACTATTGTTATTGGGTTTTTATGTTGAGGTTTATTTATTTATGTGAAGTATGTTTGGCAATTTACTTGAGGTTTGGTTTAAATGAAAAGTCTTTGAAAATTTTTAAATTTTTGTGTATTTTGGAGTTAGGGATGTTACATGAGCAGACTTTGTAAGCCGATCAAACACAACCCAAATAGAATCAAAGCCTCTGCTGCATCTCGGCAAACCAATCACAAAATCCATAGTTACATGTTCCCACTTCTACACAGGTATCGGTAGATTTTGCAACAACCCTCCAGGTCGCTGATGCTCTATCTTCAACTGCTGGAAAGTCAAACACTTCGCTACGAACTCAGCAATATCATTTTTCATACCTCTCCACCAGAAATTTTCCCGAAGGTTACGATACAACTTGTTACCTCCCGGGTGCATGGCATAAGCAGAACTGTGACCCTCCTCCAAGATACTGCGCCTTAACTCTGGGTCATTAGGAACACACATCCGTGTCCTGAACAAAAGCATACCATCACTGCTAAGTCTAAAATCTCCTCCCAAGCCTTCTGCCACTAACTTCTTCTTGGACACAAGGAACTCATCTAGATCTTTGCCCGCTCGAATCTAATCTATGAAAGTAGGTCTGGTAGAAAAACGAGTCAAAAGAGCATCTTTGAAATTAACCTCAAGCATGACATCCATCTTCTTCATCTCACAAAAATTTTCAATGCGGGCACATCGCAAACAAGATAAACTCCATGCCGACTTACGGCTCAAAGCATCTGCAACCACATTCGCCTTCCCCGGATGATAATGAATAGAGCAATCATAGTCTTTGATCAACTTCATCCATCGCCTCTGTCTCAAATTGAGCTCCTTCTGAATAAACAGATATTTCAAGCTCTGGTGATCAGAAAAGATCTCACATGTGACTCCATATAAATAATGACGCCACTGCTTCAATGCAAAAACCACTCTGGCCAACTCAAGATCATGAACTGGATAATTCAGCTCATTAGGCTTCAACTGACGAGAAGCATAAGCAATCACCATATCATCAGTGCCATCAGGAACTGATAAAACAGGAGCAAACACCAACTTCTTCTTCAATAATCTGAAACTCTACTCACAATCATTCGACCATACAAACTTCACATTCTTGCGAATCAGCTTTGTCATCGGCAAAGCAATAGAAGAGAACCCCGGAATAAACCGACGGTAATAACTTGCTAACCCCAGAAAGCTGCGAATCTCAATCACACTAGTTGGTCTCTCCCAACTAACCTCCTCCTCCACCTTCTTCGGATCTACACGAATCCCTTCTCTAGAAATAACATGGCCCAAGAACACAACTTCTTGCAGCCAAAATTCACACTTTCTGAATTTTCCGAACAATTGCTTCTCCCTCAAAGTCTGCAACACCAATCTCAAATGCTGCTGATGGTCTTCCTCACTCTTGGAATATACCAAGATATCATCAATGAATATAACCACAAATGAATCTAAATAGGGTTGGAAAACCCTGTTCATAAGATCCATAAACACAGCTGGAGCATTAGTAAGACCAAATGGCATTACTAGAAATTCGAAATGTCCATATCGAGTCCGGAAAGCAGACTTGGGTACATCCTCATCTATGATCTTCAAATGATGATACCCAAATCTCAAATCGATCTTCGAAAAGACTGAAGCTCCCTGTAGCTGATCAAACAAATCATCAATATGTGGAAAGGGATACTTGTTCCGCACTGTCACTCTGTTGAGCTGCCGATAGTCTATGCACATTCTCATAGACCCATCCTTCTTCTTCACAAAAAGCACAGGAGCACCCCAAGGTGACATAGTGGGTCTAATAAAACCCTTATCAAGATATTCTTTCAGCTGCATCTTCAGCTCTAGCAACTCGGCTGGTGCCATGCGATATGGAGCTATAGAAATAGAACTCGCTCCAGGAACAAGCTCAATGGTGAACTCTATCTCCCGGTCAGGCACAATACCCGGCAACTCATCCGTAAACACATCAACAAAATCACGAACTATAGGGATATCGGCAATGCAAGGACTGGACTGCTGCGAATCAACCACATATGCCAAGAATCCCTCACATCCCTTGCTCAACAAGGCGCTGGCCTGCAAACAAGATATCAATCTGCATTTCCCCGGAACTTTCTCGCCACAGAACTTCACCTCTTCATCATTAGGAAAATGAAAGATCACCTCCTTCCTTAAGCAATCAATAACTGCATGATGGGTGGATAGCAAATCCATCCCCAAGATAGCATCGAAGTCCACCATAGGCAATGGAATAAGATTCACTAATAAGGACTTTCCTCCCAACAATAGATCACACCCCAAATAGCATGCGTTCATTCGAACGGGTTCACCCACTGGTGTAGAAATAGACAAAATATATGGCAGCACAGAAGGTAATCTACCGAGTTTCAAACTGAAAGCTACTGAGACAAAGGAATGTGTCGTACCAGAATCTAAGAGGACACGAGCATAATGACCAGAAATAAAAATAGTACCTGCAACCACCTCAGGTGTTGCCTCAGCCTCCTAGCGGGTAATAGCAAAAATATGACCAGGCCTCATCTGACTGCCAGCACTGGCAGCCGCTCCACCCGAAGAACCAACTGCTGCCGAAGGCGCCGACCCACGCGGCTTAGGACACTGTGGAGACTTGTGCCCCCACTCCCCGCAATTATAACACTTGAACCTCTTCTCCTCTGACTTTGATCCTGGACACTCCCTGATCATATGCCCATCATCACCACATCCAAAACATTGCCGACCCCCACTAGGAGCACTTCCCACAGACTGATTTTCCTAATTCTGATTTCCATTCTTTCTTCCCCAGTTTCCCTGTGACTTAGAGCCACTGTGGCTCTTCTTGAAAGGGGGTTTATTCACCCCAGCCCTGAAGCTTCCTCCTGCACTAGATGACTTGCCCTGCCATCCTCCACCGGAACCATTCCTCTTGGCACGCTGCTCATTCAAAGTATCCACATCTATGCCAATACGCCGAGCCATATCAACAAGGTCGGCATAGTCCCTCTCTCTAAAAGAGGTCAATCTCGTGGCCACACTGGAATTCAGGCCATGCCTAAAATGCTAACATCTATCTGCATCTGAACGCACCAACTGAACCACAAATCGCGATAAGGCATCAAACTTTGCCTCATACTCGGAAACCAACATCGAACCCTGCTTTAGGTAGAGAAAGGCATTCTACTGATCCAATCTATAAGTCGCCGGACAGTACTGATCATTGAAGCCCTTCACAAAGAGCTCCCAAGACACAACACGAGGAGGAACATCAGCATCTCCATCCACTGGCATCGTCATCTGTCTATGATAGGCCTCCCACCAGTATAAGGCCTCACCCTTCAAATTAAAGGTGGCCAAATTCACCTTCTGAGTATCAGGAACTCCCAAGGTAGAAAAGACACGTTCCACTCCATGCAACCATTCTTCGGCCACTGCAGGAGAAACAGATCCATTGAACTCAGAGGTACACAAATGGCGAAATCTATCCAGAATCCCTGTGGCCGCTGTCCCTGCCTGCTGAGTAGTCTGCCACTGCATGAATGCAGCCTGATTCTCCAAAAACTAGGCCATTGCGGCCTCCACTCGTTCAGCATTAGTCATAACCGGAGGATTCACCAGTGCATGGGGCTGATTTACTTCCCCATTAGCAGGACCGGTCGAAGCAGCATCCTCAACATTATCCATCTCAATCATGATTCATCAACAAATATACATACAATAAGCACATTTTTTATCTTATCTCATCAACCAGGCACAATCATCAAGTAAAGAATTGCATAAACAAAAATCTGACACCTAAGGGTTCATTGCCATCAATCACCTATACATCATTCTAGACACAGGATTCCGGTACAATTGTGCTTTTCCGACTAACTTCTCAAGACTTCTCATTTGAAAATACGTTGATTAGGGGATTTTCAATACAGATTTCAAGGTAGTCCATCGGGTGCCAAAGTAACACACACAATGATTTCCGGAAGAGTAAAACAACTGACTCAACCTATCACTCACCTCAAGAGACTCAACATCCTATGTCACACTTGTTTCGAGAATCTTATAACCTAGAGCTTTGATACCAAGCTGTCACGACCCGTCCCGGATTAATAGGAAAATATGGAAATCCGGCTACGGATCGCGACACATCAAAACTAACAAAGGGGATATTTATCCTTATTTTTTTTTCAAAACACCATAATTTTTTTTTCTTAATAAAATACGCAGCGGAAAATAAATGATACTAGCATAAAATTCCAACAACTAAGGTACCAAGTGTGATAGTCTAACAAGAAAATAATGACCCAGAACAAGGTTCCAAAATAAAAGTAATAGTCTACTGCAAAAAAACTATAAGTATGAATATCAAAAGAGTCTCACAATCCTTACCCAACAACTGGAAGAGGAAAAGTACTAAGAACTAAAAAACTGAGAAATATGACTCCTGCTGAAAAGAGTCCTGAAAACTGGCAATGAACCCGCTAAGCCTCCTTACCTGGATAAAATGCCACAACACAAAGAAGGCAACAATATCCAGGAGTGTCAGATTTACAATCCTTATAGAAAAAGTGATTATCATAATACATCAACAAAACAAGTAACGAATGGGTTGTGCCTCTCCCCACATGTAGTTCAAAACAGCAAAGTAACGAAGGGGTTGTGTCTCTCCCCTAAAGTAGTCCACAACAGTAAAGTAAGTATGTTAATGCATATGAATGTCATGAAATGCATCGTTAAGGTTTTGGAAGCTTCCACCATCATCACCAACAACAATACTAGGGAGGCCACATCAACTCCACTAGCTAAGGGCGAAAAAGCAAGCCCAAGTATTCCATCAATGGCAGACCCAGCAAATTGAGACAACATTGCCAAGCATCTACTGTTGCTCAATGTCGTAGCCAGAATACAAAATATCATCCCCACGAAGCGGCATCTACCATCTTAGGGCTGCATTGCTAAGCATCTACTGTCCCCTAAGCCCATTGTCGGAGATAATCCTCAATTAATGACATCTACCGTTTTAGGCTGCATTGCTAAGCATCTACTGCCCCTACGCCCGTTGCCGAGGATTCCACTAATCGTCACCATATGGTGATATAGGACCATGCATGGATGCACCATCACACAGAAGAACACCAATCCATGCCATAAGTCATGCTTGCACATTTAAAAGTAAACAAGTAGTAGCATTATTACATCAACATCTTTGAACTAAGTGCGAAGCATGCGAATATACATCAATTGAAGCAGTAATTATCATGAATCTAATCATATCTTTCCAGCCATTATGTGATCATGTATTTGCAGTTACACCAACAACAATAGGAACATGCTAACACATATTACAAATCAGGAATTTGATCAATCATTCTCTTTAACTAAGGTGAAGCATGTGAAGTTATATCAGCTGAAAACATCAACTATCACAAGTCTAAAATATGTATTTTTCAGCCATCATATGAACGATTAAATAGATTAAACCAAGTCTCAAATCTATCAACAACAAGGCATACAAAGCACGTATCGTCAAACAGGGATTTAATCCAATCATTCATCATCATCTAGCATGTAATATGAAAAGCAACGATTCTATAAAGGAAAGAAATCTACACACTCACCAATAGTATGCAAGCGCAACAACAAATCTAACGAGTCGTCTTAGAGGATTCCGACTGGTCTCCTATTAAACATTTAAGGGAATATAAGAATTTTCCCTTAATAATTAATTTTTGATAAATTATTAAATATTACACACTGACTTATTTTGTCATAATCCATCCCGATCTCGGAATGAGTCCATGACCGGCCAACGAGCAAGCTCGCTAAAGGCCTAAGATAAAGAGTCGAGGAATTTCTAAACAATTTAAATATGCGGAAGCGTGAATCATAAACCAGAGCAAAGAATAGATGTTCTCATTAATTATTCGGGGTTACAACTTCAGGCTTAAACACAGCCAATACATCAAAAGTACAACAAGATCTCCAAAATATCTCTAACCATAGAGCTGCCATATCATTCTTCATCCTGACCTGAAAATGGTTTTAAAAAATGCATAAGCTATAAAGCTAGAGTAAATTTCTACATACTACAGTACAAGTTTCATGGATTAACAATATCATCCCTTCAAGATTAGATTCACAGATAAAATATGGCTCAAGGGCTCAATAGCAATAATAAATGCTCATTATAGTTCCTCTTTTGCTTCAATCATATGCCAACCTGTATATCCATTTCCAAACCATAGTTATCATAAATTGAATTGCATTTCATCATTTCAGTATTTCATCATTTTTCCCTTGTCGTATGAGCATTCATACTTTTCACATTTATGCTTCCGCTTGTGTCGTATAAGCGTATGCGCAATGGCACTATGCTTGTGTCGTGTAAGCATATTCATTCTCAATATCATGCTTGTGTCGTATAAGCATTTTAGAATATCATGCCTTATGCTTCTGTCGTATAAGCACATCAATAACAGGCTCATATTCGTGCTTTTGTCGTGTGAGCACCTTATTTCCGTTTCATCTCCATTTCAATTTCTTTTTCTCTTTATTTTATTATAAATCCTTGTCGTGTGGATTTTCATAAAAACAATACATTAATCAATATTCCAAATTGTTCATCCATGTATAAATAAGAATTTGTGCATATTCTATATTTCAAAATTCTTTTGGAAATATCATATCATTTTGGAATCATTAACCATAATCAGATTTTCAAAGGAAATGCACTTGAAAATGTACGAGTATAGCAGTATATAGAGATTCACCTGAATAGGAATTTCTGAGACTTCTAGATTTCCTTTCTCCTTAATGAAAGCTATCCCAAATCTGGATAATAAATCACATCTTAGCA
>NMUG010003211.1:0-15047 GCA_002855965.1 Monotropa hypopitys
AGAATTCTCTTGCCGACCTGTTGGGCTCTCCGGCTTTGCCGAACCAAGCATGGCCGAAGCTCAGAACTTAATTTCTTTTCTAACTATTGACCTCAAGGCTCTTTTCAATTCCACATAGAATTAATTAATTTCCATAATTAATATTAAATAATATTTTCTAGGATCGGGGTCTTACAGGTGCCACTATAGATTTTGGAAAATTCAGTTCTATAGTCTTAGGGAGGTACTAGTTGAACTCTCGGATGTGCCGGCCTGTAGTCTTAGAAAGGTGCTACCTCGGGCTTTTAAGAAGGTTAACCTATGGCCTTAGGAAGGTACCACCATAGGTTTTCGGAAATTGTAAGTCCGTAGTCTTAGAAAGGTACTACCTTGGACTTCTGGAAATGCTGACTTGTAGTCTTAGAAAGGTACTACCTTGGGGCTTTCTGGAAATGCCGGTTTATAGTCTTAGAAAGATACTACCTTGGGGTTTTCTGTAAATGCCGGCTTGTAGTCTTAGAAAGGTACTACCTTGGGGTTTTCTAACATGTGGTCTTAGGAAGGTACCACCGTAGGTTTTAGAGAATTTTACGTCATAGTCTTAGAAAGATACTACTTGGACTCTTGGTAAAGCTAGCTTGTAGTCTTAGAAAGGTACTACCTCGTGCTTCCGAGTGGTTTAACCTATGGCCTTAGCGAGGTACCACTGTAGGTTTCTGAAATTTCAACTTCGTAGTCTTAGAGAGATACTACATGGATTCTCAGTAATGCTATCTTGTAGTCTTAGAAAGGTATTACCTCGTGCTTCCGAGCGGTTTAACCTATGGCCTTAGTGAGGTACCACTGTAGGTTTCTGGAAATTCGAATCTATAGTCTTAGAAAGGTACTATCAAGATTCTCGGTAATGCTAGCTTATAGTCTTAGAAAGGTACTAACTCGTGCATCCGAGCGGTTTAACCTGTGGCCTTAGCGAGGTACCACTGTAGGTTTCTAGAGATTCGAATCTATAGTCTTAGAAAGGTACTATCAAGATTCTCGGTAATGCTAGCTTGTAGTCTTAGAAAGGTACTACCTCGTGCATCCGAGCGGTTTAACATGTGGCCTTAGCGAGGTACCACTGTAGGTTTATGGAGATTCGAATCTATAGTCTTAGAAAGGTACTATCAAGATTCTCGGTAATGCTAGCTTGTAGTCTTCGAAAGGTACTACCTCGTGCATCCGAGCAGTTTAACCTGTGGCCTTAGCGAGGTACCACTGTAGGTTTCTGGAGATTCGAATCTATAGTCTTAGAAAGGTACTATCAAGATTCTTGAATATGTGAACCTGCAGTCTTAGAAAGATACTACTTTAGATTTGTGAAATAGAACTCTGTAGTCATAGAAAGATACTATCGGGTATAATAAACTCAACCTGTAGTCTTAGAGAGGTACTATCTTAGATTAGTGGAATATAACTCCGTAGTCGTAGGAAGATACTAACGGAAATAATAAACTCAAACTGTAGTCTTAGACAGGTACTACCTTAGGTTAGAGTTTCTCAAAATCGCGAATTTGTAGTCTTAGATAGATACTAGCAAAGTTCTTGTAGATCTGGATCTATGTTGGTAACCTTAGTGAGATATTACCAAGTCTAGAAATTTTTGTCCCAGGTTATAATCGTAGAAAGATGTTATAACTTAGGATCCGTGAACAAATGTATACGTCGATAATCATGGAAAGATATTACCAACCTTTTATGTTCATCGTGTTGTGACTTTAGTTACCTGAATTTGAATCGTTTGATTATCAGGGTTTAATGATTTTCTTTCTTGTGTTTTTGTAGGATGAATTCTCGGCGTAGACCAGGGAAGGAGCCTGCAGATGAGGATGGACCTTCTAGACCTGCTGCGGAGGAGAGGGAGGAGTCTCCCTTCGACATCGACGATGTAGACTTTGGGCCTGATCCTGACGACGTGGTAGTACCACGATCCGGATATGTCGAGACCTTTTCCCAGGATGGTGTGGGGCTACAGCTGAGAGGGACAATGGTTCCTGAGGAGCTTCGGAGGTCCAGCTTGCGTGTTTCTGATGCACCACTTTTGACACAGCTCCGGTCCCATTCGTCCATGTATCTGAGGGCCCAGGTAGTTCCACCAGAGCGACATTTAGAGGAGCGTCCATCTGCAACCGAGCACATCCTGTGTATCAGAGTTTTTTGATCGAGCAGGGCTTTGGCGATTTCTTAGCCATTCCACCCTTTCGCTCGAAGCACACTTTGTTGAAGGCCCTTGCTGAGCGTTGGTTCAGTGAGACCAACACGCTCCACTTGGGCTACTGTGAGTTGGGCGTCACTCCTTTCGAGTGGGCCGTTATCACAGGACTGAGGTTCGGAGGGGTCCCTGTCCAGAGGACGGAGGGGACCGAATTTGATATTGAGAGGGTTTTGGGGATCTCCCCACATGCTCGAAGCCTTGTATGATAGGCCGTGTAGATCGCCCATTTATTGGGTTGACGCCTATTATTGGGCCGGAGATGACAAATCACCGAACAAATCAAGTTGATTCGTCGAGGATTTTGCAGGTCTTTATACCATCCTCGATCATTTCCCCTTGTAGGATGATGTCATTGAAGGATCTCCCAATGGATCGAATTATGGCCTAAAGATATGAAAGTGTCAAGCTTTTGGGCCAGTGAGTCTACCTTAAGACTCAAATCTTGTTGTTGGTCCACTTGGTATAAGCCTCAGGTTCAAAGGACACTCTTATTTAGACACTAAAAAGGACAGACATCTCTTCTATATTTTACTATAATAATCCAAACCGTTTATGATATTTAAATTGATAGCATGTCGACATGCACGTCATCGGTCAAATAAGGCACAAAACGACATGTCCACATGCACGTCATCGTCTGGTAAAGAAGGCACAAGAAAAAAGTGGGCAAATCTTGTATTATTTCTAGTATTTGTGCTAGAATGCTCTTGAGTAAAAGGTGTCAAGGCTATCTAGCCTACATTGTTGATGATAGATGTTGGTGAGGCTAATTCAGATGATGATGACTTGGATCCGATAATGCCACGTCATGGATATTTTGAGACTTTTTATATTTCGGGTGCTGGTAGTTCTTTAAGAGGTTCTACCGTCGATGAATGGGAAGCGGATCCCAGGCTCAGCACTGCAGGGCGGAGATCACTTTTACACTGTAGAGACAGACGGCCCTGAGTTGTTCAGACGGCGGCGTCAGTTGCTCTTGTATTTGCTAGTGTCGTGCTTCTTATGCAACAACGGCACTCTGTTTTCAGTGGCATACGTCGGGATAGTAGACTTCCCGGACGGCAACTTCTTTGACTGGGGAGCTTTCATGTTTGCCTCCTTTCTCCAGGCTATGAGGAGGAGAGTCAGCTGCCCCTCACCGACACAGTTAGGGTTCTGGCCCTTTCTCCTGTGGTGGTCTTTTGAGCATTTGAGCGTGGGGCGCCCCCTTCCCACCGGCCCAGGACTTGACATCCCTAGGGCTTTACGGTGGCCGCGTCCATCTGCGCATGCTGTTGACTTCCTGGATTTCGTGATGCTTCGCTCACCGCTGGAGCTAGTTACGATGGACGATATCACCTGGCATCCATTTTACTAGATAGCATTGGGAGGGAATTACGGTGTCGAGATTTACTTGTTATCTCGAAGGTGCACCTTCTTCTCCTACTCTTCTTGGGAGCTGTACATGGGCGACCACTGCTGGCGCCAGACGACGGGAGAGGCTTTGATCCCCAGATGCCCGCCTACTGCCACTTTTGGGCTGGCTTTGTCTCCTATTGCAGGAGATTATGACGTCGCTGGGTTCATGGTGTGGGGAGACTACACTACCTGGTTTCGGAGTGTATCCATCAGCCGCTTCACCACTACGACCACAGTTCGAGGCAGAGAGTCGATCGGCGCTGAGCAGGAGCTCTTCTTTCGGATGATGAAAGGTGCAGATAGCAGAGCCCAGTCTTCTCAGCCTGTTCCGGAGGATGAGCCGTCGAGGCTCTATCGGTCCTACCAGCAGTGGAGTGCTCGACAGAGAGGAGCACCTCCAGGCCAGTTTCCCCCAGATGAGGTACGTAAACATAGTAGTTCACTTTCTGTTTCTGTCTTTTAATAGATCTATGTAGACCTGTCTTTACTATTCTTTTTGTTTCTAATGATTTGTTTTTGTATTTCAGGTTCCCCTGGACCCCGTAGAGGTTTTGTTGACAGGAGGCCCAGACGTCGCAGTCGACGGGATGACAACAGGGGCAGAGATGTCTGATATGCCCACAGCAGACAGACATAGACTCTTTTTCTTTGCTTTTGTAGCAGATATTTGTTGTATAGTTTTGCTTTTTTTCAGCAGGACACTATATAGTTAGTCCTTTTTGTTCTTCTTTTGTTAGCAGGGCACTTTTGTGTAGTTAGCTCTTTTTGTTCTTCTTTTGTTAGCAGGGCACTTTGTGTAGTTAGCCCTTTTTGTTCTTCTTCTGTTCTTTTATGATAGAAACATTTTGTACGCAATGTAATCTATTCCTGTTTGTCTCTTCTTTTACTGTTTGTACTTCTCTTTCTTAGTCTACCGTTTTGTACTACATAGACATGAAAAAAAGAAGGATACTGATGCTTTGTTTTCCCTTGTAGGAAAATGTCATTCGCACCTGTTTTTGTTGCGCTACTGGTTGCTTGGTGGGAATCTTTTGCCCCAGCTGAGCGTCTTTTGTTCGAGAAGTTATTCGGGGGAGTGGCTAGTCTTTTGACCGTTCGCGTTGCCCCGGACTTTCTGTTGGCTTTGGTGAGGTACTGGATACCTACCTTGAGTTTGTTCCATTTCGGCCTTCATGAGTTGACTCCCACTTTAGAGGAGTATCATTTTGCCTTGAGGATGCAGCCTTCTTTGGAGACCGTGGCCCGCATATTCCCTGATCGGAATGCTAGGATGGGTTTCTATGCATTGATAGGCCTAAAAAGGGGCTCTCTGATTTCTGATGATATTGACGGGATTCCGACTGTACGACCCGACTTTCTGTGGAGCCTGTTTGGCGATGAGGTTTATTATGATCCGCAAGGGGCTTCTTTTGCCAGACTTCTTGATAGCCGTGCTGGTTCTCGCAGACGTGTATATGCTTTCGCTGGCGGGGCAATTCTTCCCGAGGTATAATGAGCAGCTTGATCTGCGAGTAGCTTTTTGGGTAGATGCTGTGATCGAAGTACAGACCATCATACCAGCGATTTTGGCGGAGACATACTGGGGACTGACCCTGTTTTTACTGTCTCATGATTCTTGTGCCTGTGGCGGCGTTGAGTTGTTATATGTATGGCTGCTTACTCATGTTTTCAGGATTCATTCATCACGTCCGAGGTGGTTCATTGACATGCCCTTAGCGCTCTTGACCGAGCGAATTGTTGGTTTGCGGTATATCCCTCAGCGGTTGGATTCCTGGATAGTGGCTTTGGACAGTATTACACCGGATACCATTGTTTGGGATATCGGCGTTTTTAGTGCTATGGAGCACGCAGTGACTGTGTATAGGCTAGGCTTGTCCTTTCTGCCCCTTGTTGGGATGTACGGTGTGGTACTGTATTTTGGATGCCGAGTCCTCGGATAGTTCGTACTTGATCAGGATATTCTGATCTCTTCTTCGCTTTATGATGGCAGCAGATACCATTTCGACTGCCAGTGATTTTGCTCATCCTTTGGTTGGAGAGGCTTCGGCTTTACGGGATCAGAGGGTTGCAATTTCATCTGCCTGGACCAGTGATACTCCTTGTATCTCGGAGACGTATCTGGATTGGATCGCATCAGAGATTGATCGTCAGGCTGACATGATAGCCACTTTTCTGGCATATTTGGATCAGTTTTTGTTACCGCAGTGGTCCTCATATTTGGCATCGTAGTCTTCGAGCTATACGGCGCAAATGATGGATTCATATTCTCGGCATTTACAGATGACTGGTGAGAGAGACAGGGCCATTCGGCGGGTTTCGTTCATTACTGGGGAGCGAGATTCTCTTCAGAGAGATTTCGATCACTTGTCCCTACAGTTATCGGGTATGGAGGTTGCTGCGGGTAGCTTACAGCGAGACCTTGCAGATGTGAGAGCTTCAGCCAGTTTGACCAGAGCAGTGGCCGGTTTAGAGGATTCCTTGCAACGGGCTACTTAGCGATATGAGGCCCAACTGGCGGAGATCAGCGGACTATTGCGCAAGGTAGCGGATCTCGATCGATTAGTTGATGATTCATATGACCATATTGTTGGTCTTGATGATGATAGGGATTGACTGCAGGAGGATTTTGACACTCTGACTAGGTCGTATCATAGATCGCTTGTTGAAGTCCGGAGATCACATGATAGACTACGTGCAGCTCGTCGACGTCTGGCTAGAGAGTGGGGGTTTCACTTCTATAATGTAGAGGGCTTACGATCTAGTTTTGCCTCTATGGAGTATTTGTTCCCCAGTGGCTATCCGGACACGGCACAGTTGCATACCATGGTACGAATGCTCTGTTGTTTGTTGGAGGTAGACCGATCAGGCACCGTGACTGGTGCTGTGTTGACCACCCGATATAGAGAGATATGCCAGGCTTTGGTGGGCTTATTGGACGCGTTCTCACAGAGAGACCAGCAGTAGTTAGCATATTGTCATTCTATGTTTCTATTTTCTGTATAGAATGTCAACGTATTGCTTCTGATGTATGAATATATTTCTATTATCTGCAATCTTTATCAAATAAGTAAATATATTCTGAACACGTATGCTTCTCTGATAATGGAGATTGATACTCAATTGAAGTTGATCAATCTGAGTAAATTTTATATGTGAGGTCCGATCGATTAAATCGAAGGCAGAGACCTAAGTTCATCCTTTATTTTGAAAGCGATTTTGTAGCTTTTAACACACGAAGCGACGGACTGCTAAGACGAATCGGACTAAATCCCTAAAGAAGTTGTTCCTTCGGAAAGCCGATTGTTTTGGCAACGTTGGTTCTACCTTCATTGCTGTTCTGATGAGCTTCGTTGTATCACCTGACTCCGAAGAGTGGTTCTGTGTGTGTGTGTGTGTGTGTGTTTGTTTGGCTTTTTCTTTATCCATTTTTGCCGTAACTCCCCTTGGGATTGATAATTACGCTGGATGCCTTTCGTTTTTGTTCCGATTTTGCTACGATCCCCTCTCGGGTTTTGACCGTACTGGATTGATCCATTTTTGCTGTAGTCCCCTCTCGGGTTTTGACTACACCGGATTTGTATCCCCTTTGTTTTGCCATGATTCCCTCTCAGGTTTTAATCATGCGAGGTTTTCCGATTTTGCCATAGTTTTCCTTTTCAGGTTTTAACTATGCCGGATAGTGATTTCTTTTTTAGAAAATGACTCGGATTCTGACTTTGACAAGGCATAAACTTCTTGGCTAAGGTTCGATGACTTTGAGCGAGTGTGAGCACTTCCGTTGTGAGGAGAGGTTGAAGAATTCAGAAAGATATAAGCAGAGATCTTTTGTAGAATCTCACCTTTTTGTTTATGTAAAGGGGGTGGCGATTTTTTTGATCATCGTATACTCATGATGATGACATATTTTTTTGAATCGCTCTTGTTAGATAAGAGGAGAAAAGGAAATTTGTATTGAAGCCTCGAAAGAAAGAGTGGAAGTACTACTACACTCAAATTTCACCAGATCAATCGTTAAGAAAATGATGTTTTAATCGGAGTCAGAACTTAATCATTGCATTTGAAACAGATATTACTAATTAGACATAGTAACGTTTCAATATGCCAGAGTTAAGAGGAAGAGGGAACTCGGGTCCATCCATATCTGATAGGATGACGGCTCCACCTGATGCAAATTTCTTGATGATTGGGGGAGAACTTCTCTTTGGCTTCTTCTTTGTATGGAGAGAAATCGCTTGAAGACCAAGTCACCTTGCTAGAAGATTCTCGGCCATATATGTTAGCTAAAGTTTTCAGGGGTTCTCCGTTGGTAGCACTGAGAATGAAAGACTACTGTTAGTCTTTGTTTTGTCTAGCTTACTTATCCGACCTTGAAGTGCCAGGATTTATGTTTTCTTTGTAGCTAGAAAACTGGGGGATACTATATTGCCCCAGCATGGGTCTGTATGAATGTCCGATAACCATTCTGAAGGCTCGGAGGTATAGATGAGATGGATCTCCTTGGGCTTGATGCCTTCTATCTTCGACTATTGGTGTGGCTTCTGATCAGATCCTAATCCGATTCGTTTTTAAAGTCTTACTCTCAATATGTTAAAATTTGTTTGATCGCTTTTAAATGAAAAAGGATGAACATTGAGTCATGTATTTTTTTGAAATTTGTATATTTGTATGATGTATTATCAGAGAAGATAAATGAACGGAATATATGAAACTTTTCTTGACATTAGATGTAACAAGATAGAAGAACATATATCGCACAAAAGTTGCGTTTTATCTACATTCCGTAACAGAAAACAAAACATAAAATAAACAGTACACATAGATTGCTGCGGTTTATCTAGAAATGCGGGCTTGGGAAACGGACGGACCGTCCAGTTTTTGGTGATGGAGGATGGATGACGTCGGCATACCAGTCATTCAAGCAAATCCTCATCAAGATCCCCTGTTCTTCTTTGGGCGTAGCCATGAACGGGAAGTCTTCGAGACTCGTGGTTGCCGTTGTGGCATCTGAGGGTGCATTTGACTCCACCGAGTCTATGATCCCGGCGTCGATAAGGTCTTGCACCTTATGTTTGAGCATCCGGCAATTTTCAACGGTATGGCCCATCTGGTTGGAGTGAAAGGCGCATCGTAAATCCATCCAAAAATGTGCGGGGAGAGGATTTGGTAGGGGACGTGAAGGAACGAGGTCTAGGTGCCCTGAAGAGCTTAAAAAGGAGAGCACCTATGACATTGGGATTGCCAATAGACTGAAGCTCCGGCTCGGTTGAGGGCCTCTTGCTACCCCTGGGAGAGAGATCTTACGTGGCCTGAGATGCTGACTTTGCATCTGGTGGTAAGAAGGAGAGCTATATTGGCCCGGGTTCATAGGCTTTTGATACGGCGAGCGTGCACGGAATGACCCATCATGGCTTTGGGATGGACTTGAAGATGATGGGGATTGTACATCCCTATTTCCGGCAAAGGATTGCGACGGAGGAGCTTGTGATTGAACAAGCTGACTGAGGAAAGCACGGTTGGTAACTTGGAGATCTTGATTTTCATTTTGGAGTGCCTCAAAATCACCCCCGAAGGCAGACTCTGGTTCGTTACCGCACTGTGGACAAAATTGTCTTCTGGCCATCTCTTAGGCGGAAGATCTGACGGTTCTTTTGAGTGACGGATCTGGACGTACAGTGTCTGTACCTGTGTGGCAATACTGCGTTCGGATCAAAATGTAACGAAAGTGTCTGTGAGGGTATTGGGGAGATATACGGACTTCCTTTGAGTTTTAAAATTCAAGAAATACCTCGGACATGAAGTCTGGAGGAAATCTTGGTTTTGTAAATTCTCGGGAGATTTTTAGAAATGACAAGTCCGAAATCTACTTTTGACCAATACCCTTGGAGACTCTGACGGTTTTACGAAGTCTAGCAGATATATGTGCTGAAAGAAGGTCTTTGGAATAGTTGGAGACATATGGACTTCCTTAAAAATTTAAAAATTCGAGACGTGCCTCGGACATGAAGTCTGGAGGGATTCTCGGATTTTAGTAAATTTACTTGGATATTTTGGTTGAAAAATGATAAGTCCATAGTCTATCTCGACCAACATCCCTAAAGACTCTAATGCGTCTTGAAAACTTTGGGTGTTTAGCAAGCATGAATATAAGGATTTCCTTCGAAATGTATATGATTGCCCTAAAATTGTAAATAGGGTTTTGGCTTGACTCAATAATTGGTTTACTATATGCAGCATGTGGCTATGTTTGACTGAGAAAGTTTAATGGTTCCTAAATTTTCAGACCTCCGACCACGTGAGGGTACCATCGTAGAGTCGGTGATTTGGTTGGAGTGCCTCATTTCTGCGGCGGACTTTTTAAGGTACCGCCGGTTACTGTTGGGTCCCCGAAAGGTTGATAGGGACTCGTCCATTTTGGGCGGTAATGACCTCTACCCAAAACAGGAGATGATGCAAATGATGCATGAAAAACTTACTTGTGCAATGAAAGTAAAAAAAATTTTGAAAGTAAGGGAAAATCTTTTTTGCAGTTATATCAATAGGTAAGATATAAGTAGAAAAAGAAAATAGTTTTAGCGTAGCAATTTTTATCAATGCGGAACCTGTTTTAGTTTAGCAACGCGTCCTGTAATCTTTCCTGAAAAGAAATAAACACAATGCAAATCAGTAATAACAATAAGCCGAGAATTGATAGATTTCGAAATTCTGGAAAAGATTTATTTTTGAAAAAGGTTTCGCAAGCCGAAATCCTCGAAGTCACCAGCGGAGTCGCTAGCTGTCGTACCGGGAAATTTTTCCGTCCTTCCCTCGCCTCCCGTATTGTGGGAGTCATTTTCTGGGACGGAAAAAGATACGCTGATGGATTTGATTTCAAAATATGGGGGTTTGTTTGAAAATGGATGGCGGCCTGAGTATGGCGATTTTGAATTTTCGGAGTCGCCACTTGGTATTGAGCTGTGGTGTACCAAGTCACCGGAATTTTTTTCGTAAAAAGATGTCATTTTGTTTATGAAAAATGTCTTTTTATTTTGGAAAGGTATCTGCAAAAACAGAAATTCGAGTTCGGGGATTAAATTACGAATGGGAAAGGTGTTAGGCACCCCACTCGCCCTTTCGGTACTTCTTTTTCCGAAATAAATCTTTTTTCGAATCGAAATCGATTGTTTTCTTGGCTAAGAGAAATGTAAAATTATTACTGATTTTATGTATGGAATGAAAAGACTCCTGGAAATAGTTGTTGACGGGCAGATTTCAGCCCAGTTTCGGTAAGGGGAAATTTTGAAGGAGATATGGGTGACCTCTAACCCGGTTTTGATGAAAAAGGATTATTTTTGAGTCGGACAGAATTTCGGCAAAAAATGATTTTGTTTTGTTAATTTAATTTTTATTTACGATAGTCGGACGGCACTTCGACTATGTTTTGAAAATGGATTTTATTCTGAGCCGGACAGAACTTCGGCTAAGTGTCGGAAAAACATAGTTTTTATAGTTGGACTGAATTCCAACTAAAAATAGTGATTTTATTTTTAGGAAGTCGGACGGAACTTTGACTGTGCCTTGAAATCTATTTTGGATTTTAGCCAGACAGAACTTCGGCAATTTTTTGAATAGGAATGTTTTGAAATAGGTCGGACAGAACTTCGACCGTATTCTGAAAAGATAGGATATTTTTGGTTTAGAAAATTCCAGAGAATATCAAGTGAACCGGCATGACCCGGGTCACAAGGCATTCCAGTGATCTGATTCCGACAGATACTACAAGTTTTCACTTCGGACAACGGATCGTGGAATTTGGTTTAATATTTTAAAGTGTTTTGGTATTTTTCAGTCGGACAGAGCTTCGACCGGAAAAATATTTTTCTGTAAAAATTGCTGGAATATGTTTTAACCAGGCTTTGGAAGAAGGATTTTTTTTACCAATCGGACAGAGCTTCGACTGGGTTTTGAAAATCGGGGGATGGGATTTTTACTTTCTTTTAAGTGTGGGAAAAATCCTCCCGGGATATCGAGTGCTTCGGAAATGATCCGAGTCACAAGGCATTCCTTTGATCCGATTCTGACAGCTACTGCAAGTTTTCACTTCAGACAACGGATATAGGATTTTAATTTTGTTTGAAAGTGTTTTGGTGGAAAGTGAAAGTTAATCGCTGAGGAGAGATAGAATGGATATACTGTAATGTATATATGGACAGGGGGTATAAGATATCATATATATAAACCGAGCTGGATATAGTCCGAGCTAGACGACAAGTATATATATAACCGAGCTGGATATATTCCGAGCTAGACGGAAACAATTGATAAGATATCGTATATAACCGAGCTGGATATATTCTGAGCTAGATGGCAGATATTTTAGGGCGAAGTTCTTCTCGTATGCGACAGCGGAGCCGGCGTAGCCAAGCATGTGCCGAATTCTAACGAGGAGAAAGGCATAAAATAACGAATTCTTTAAACAGATATGGGTTTTGAAAGCATAAAAGACAAGTATTAAAAAATTGCGGCAAATATATTAATTGGATCTGTAAAAATCGGGAGACGACTTCTGTAGATAGCTTCTTTAAAACATAGTAGGGTATAGTATCGGACGCGGCTGATTGACTAATACCGAACTATGAATTAGAAGACTATCAAGAGTCTTTCGAGAGTAAGAGGTAAATTAATTTACCGAAGAAAGATAAGCTCGAGATACTTCAAGAACGAGGCTTGTTCTTAGTTGGATTTTGGTTTTTCGAATTTTTGGTCGAAGTTTGGGTAGTTTTTGGAAGAATTTTGAGAGAAAATGCCCAGAGGCTTTGGTATTTGAAGTTGAAATGGACTTGGAATGAGGTTATTCCGTCTGGATTGTTGTTGAGGTGAGTTTCTATATATAATGGTCTATGTCGCAACTATAGTTGCGACATAGTGGAAATATCTGCCAAAATGTGTTGAAAAAGTATCCCGGAGTTCTGATCTTGGTCCGAAGCTTCTGTTTACGCTTTGCCGTCTCCTCGGAGAACTCTGACTTTAACATTTTAAATTTGATATTCATGATCGCTGTGTTGGATGACGAATATAGCAAATATCCCGGGCTTGATTCGGACACTTTTCGGAAAAACCCTGAAATACGGCTCTGATATTCTGACTGAAATGAGAAGCGGTTGGTGCACCTCATGGGCTGCTCAACTTCCAGAAAATCTGTTCCGTAGGGAATGTCAGACTTTGAAGATGAGGTCCGTGCAAAATACGTTCGTTGATTTCCGAGGTCGGCTGACCGCTGCATAGAAATCTGAACGAATTGACGTTTATCCTTAACTGAATTCCGGTGATGGATCGGATGGAGTCCGTTTTTATATCTGCTTCTCTGCAATGTGCTCGTCTTCGATATTCTCCTCAGAAGAAAATTTTCGGACGTTCGTGTAGGATTCTGCTTGTCAAGCCGAGATATTTGCTAAATTCGTGATCCAACCCAGCGATCACAAATATTAAATTTAAAATGTCAAAGTCAGAGTTCTCCGAGGGGACGGCTAAGCGCAAATAGAAGCTTCGGACCAAGATCAGAACTACGGGATACTTTTTTCAATTTTAAATGTATTTTCTTTTATTTTTAAATTAATTTTCAGTCAAAGATAAGCGCAAAATTCTTTAGAAAGCTTCCAAAAATATCTCCCCCACACGTGGCTCGCAAGCCACGCGGTTGGCCCAAAATTCATATATGTCGCAACTATAGTTGCGACATATACCATTATATATAGAAAACCTCCACAATAACAATCCAGACCCTGGAAACTCATTACACACTCAAATCTCATTCAAACACCAAAGCCTCAGGGCACTTTTCTCTTGATAGTTTCCTAAAACTACTCAAACACCAATCGAATTTCTAAAAATCCCAAATCCAACCAAGAACAAGCCTCGTTCTTGAAGTATTCTGAGCTTATTTTTATTCTGGTAAATTAATTTTCCTCTTACTCTCGGGAGACTCTTGATAGTCTTCTAATTCATAGTTCGGTATCAGTCACTCGGCCGCGTCCGATATTATACCCTACTATGTTTTAAGGAAGCTATCTACAGAAGTCGTCTCCTCGATTTGTACAGATACAATTAATCTATTTGTCGTAATTTTTTTACATACTTGTCTTTTATGCTTTCAAACAAATATCTGCTAAACAATTCGTTACTTTATGTCTTTATCCTTGTTATAATTCGACACATACTTGGCTATGCCGGCTCTGCTGTCGCGTACGAGAAGAACATAAAAACGTCTTCGCCCCAAAATATTTGTCGTCTAGCTCGGAATATGTCCAGCTCGGTTTATATATACGATATCTTACCAACTGTTATATATACTTGCCGTCTAGCTCGTAATATATCCAGCTCGGTTTATATATATGATACCTTATCAACTATTATATATGTACTTGCCATCTAACTCGGACTATATCCAACTCGGTTTATATATATGATATCTTATACCCCTGTCCATATACATATTACAGCATACATTCTATCTCTCTACAGCGATCAACTTTCACTTTCCCCAAAATACTTTCAAACAAAATAAAATCCTGCATCCGTACTCTGAAATGAAAGCTTGCAGTAGCTGTCAGAATCGGATCAAAGGAATGCCTTGTGACTCGGATCATTTTCGGAGCACTCGATATCCCGAGAGGATTTTTTCACACTTAAAGAAAATAAATCCCTCCCCAAATTTTCAAAACCCAGTTGAAACTCTGTCCGATTGGTGAAAATAAATCCTTCTTCCAAAGCCCGGTCAAAACATTTTTCCGGCATTTTTTTCCACAAAATATTTTTCACAATCGAAGTTGTGTCTGACTGAAAAATACAAAACACTTTAAAAACAAAACCAAATTCCTCGATCCATACTCCGAAATGAAAGCTTGTAGTAGATGTCAGACTCGGATCACTGGAATGCCTTGTGACTCGGGTCATGCCGATTCACTCGATATTCTTTGGAATTTTCTAAACCAAAAATATCATATCTTTACAGAAAACGGTCGAAGTTCTGTCTGACCTATTTCAAAACATTCCTATCAGAAATTCAGTCGAAGCTCTATCCGACTAAAAATGTTTTCCCAAATGCGGTCGGAATTCTATCCAACCGATTTAGCCGAAGATCTGACCGGCTACAAATCCAAATTATTTCCAAGGCACGGTCGAAGTTCCGTCCGACTGCCTAAAAATAAAAATGACTCTTTCTAGTTGGAATTCAGTCCAACTATAGAAAATATTTTTTAAAATATAGCCGAAGTTCTGTCCGGCTCAAAAATACAATTTGGTTTTCAAAAACACAGTCGAAGTTCTGTCCGACTGTCGTAAATGAAATTAAATTAACAAAACAAAGTCATTTTCAAACACAGTCGAAATTCTTGATTAGCCCGTAAAATTACATTCTCTTGGGCTAATTAGGCGTCATTCTTGC
>NMUG010003212.1:0-15046 GCA_002855965.1 Monotropa hypopitys
TATTATAGTGAATTCCCCACGACAGGGACAGGAGGGAAACCCTCCGGATAAACCGGTCCGTTCGGTAAGGAATTGGGGACGGCGCCTATGGCAGTCGAAGGGTACCTTCTGAAGGGTATGTGTCGGCCGAAGCGCGGACCCTTCGGTGTGTTGGGGGTCGGCCAGACCAACTCGCTGATGTTCGGTTTATGTGGTCTTATTTCTTCCCAAGGGCGCGGGTCCGATCACCACACACACAAAGAAGGAGGCTAAGATTAAACGGCTAAGATTAATTTCACATCTCATCCAATGGACAAAATTAACTGGTACATGTTTTGTTGTTTGGGCACATAAGATTAAACCCTCTTATTTTCCCCATACAAACACACAGTCTGAGCTGTTGGATCTTCTTGCAAAGCTTCTCCCTTTCGTCCTTGTGGATTGATCTGGGAATGGAGAGAGTGTATCTGTCTAATTTCAGCCAGGGATTATGGATCGCGGTGGGATAGTCAGGGCATTCATTGCAGAAGGTGCATTCGGTGGCTTTCCAGGCTACTGGAGCCTCCGGTTACACTTGTTTTCTGTTCCCGGTAGTACTTGGGCGAGGCTTTGGTGTGGGCAGATTCTCTGTTTGTGTTTATGCCTTGTTTTTATTTGTTGTGATGTATTATTCCTATGTACATTTTATCTAATAAAATTCTTCCGTCTTCCAAAAAAAAAATACAGGTTTCAAAACACTTTTGAGAGCAATACACGTTTTAATACACTTTTCACCTTTATTGTTTGGGCATATTATATTGGAAAATGCTAGTTTTACAACAAATTAGTCACAACAATGTTACAACATTCCACTTTTGGTAAGAAAATGTTGTGGGTTCCACAAAATATGGTGGAACCCACAACATTTTCTTACCAAAAGTAGAATGTTGTAACATTGTTGTGACCAATTTATTGTGTTCCTAGCATTGCTCTATAATATTTTATGCAAAACAAACACACCCACCGCCCAAACCAATAGACAAATGCCCAAAACAAATCCACGCTACCTGTGCACGCCTTCTTCCTTTTACAGAACATGACTCCAATCGAGCAACCCCTTTTACCTAGCCACAATGCAAATCTCTCTCCTTTTCAAATTCAAACCGAGCAACTCTCTCTCCCTCTTCAATGGCGCTTCCAATCGCCGTGACCCCAGCCCCTGTCGTCCCCAGCCACCGTCGTCTCCAGCCACTGTCGTCCCTTTTGTGTACCGCTCCATTTCCCACGAACCCAGCACTGGCATTGGTTTGTTTATTTTCGAAGCCAAGTCCCGTTCTTTTTTTGTTTCTGGATCCATCTTTGGTTTGTTTATTTTCGCAACTTCCCCCTCAGCACCCATCGCTCAGCAACCACCGAGTATTGACATCGCCTATATAGCAACCGCAACTCCCGCCCCCCATCGACCATCAACCATCGCAGCAGCAGCCCCACGCATCAACCACCTTCGCTATCGTCGCTCCCCGTCGCAACTACAGTTGCCGCCTCAACACTCATCGACCATTCGGGGTAAGTTTATGGGGGTTGAAAAGGTTTCTGGGTATTTCTAGCCCCTATTCACGGAACAATATCTAATTGTTCTGATTTGCAAGAGAACAATACTAATGTGGAGTTCTAATTTGCAGGAGAACAATACACTTATCGAGAAAATTCAAATCCATTGAACTACAGAGTAGTCTTTCTTTACTCTTTCATGTGTTTCGCAACATTAGTTTGATTAGTGAAACTGATTGACTTTATTGAATTTATATGTGCAGATGGGTGGTCAATGCAGAAGAAGGTAAATGGAGGAAATTGATTGGCCGTGTGGTTTTTTTCTTCTTCCAATTGAAACATTTGTTGTGTTTTGCATGGAATTTTCGTTTTTGTTTTGATTTTCTTCTGACTTATGAGTTTTGTTGTTTTGTTGAGGTTGTGTGTTCGGCAGGGATTTTTTTTGAGATTGTGTGTTCTACAGGGATTTTCTCCGACTTATGAGTATTGTTGGACTCTCTGCTCGACAACTCCATCTTCGGTCAATCCGGCAACTTCGTCTTCGGACAATCTGGCATTGGCAACAACTGGGCCAAATGGCATTACACTGAAGGCACATATTTATTGATTCCATACTTAATGTTGTGAGGAAGGAAGAAAAAAACTGTGACTGCTTGCAAGGTTGGATAAGCTTTGTATTATCGATGTATCAGTTTGTTTCAATCGGTTTGATTAAGAATATTTTTTCTTTAATTTTGTGTTTTTGAATTGATGACCTATGGTGATATGATTTAGAAATCACGAGACTGTCCCTTTTTAACACATCACTTATTTTCAAAATTGTGGGGTGAAGTTACACATTTGAATTAGACCCAAATAAGAGCCTGAACTTTAGTTAATTAAGTCTTTTTTGGCGGGTTACATGCTTCATACGAATCGGCGTTAAGTGGTGTTTGATTGTATTTTGTTTTTCTTCTTAATTTTTAAGGACTAAGATGATGGTGACGAAGATGAATCAGTATATTGTACTGACCCCCTTAACGAGGTATCTCTATTTACTATTTAACCCTCTTAATGTGGTTTGGGTTTTAATGTTCGAACATTTAGCTTGAATTCAAAGCTCTGTTTGGTGATTTGTATTTTTTTGCTTTTGTTTCGGTGTGATCCATATGAGCATACTTTGGGAACCATACCAATGTCCCTAAACCCCAGCTCCATCTCCCGTCAAACTCATGACCCAAGAAGTATTTCAGTAGGAGCTGAAGCCGGTATTTCAACATTCAAAAACTGGAGGTATATTTCCCCAGTCGTCTATTTACTGTAATGTGATTAACACGCTGAGCTTATGGTTATTTAGTATGCTTATGTGAAGAACATGTGGGAACTGAACGTTTAGTGTTAACACACTGAAAGTTCAAAGGTTGCTCTTGAAATTTGTAGTTTGAGCCATATATTTGAATTGCTTGGGTTTTATCTTTGTTTTGGTTTGAGACAACCTTTCAAAAATGTAATTCTAAAAGGAATGGAAATGGAAATGCTTAGGTTGAGACAACCCATCATCACAATTTCAAACTTAGGTTCAACATTTGCAGTACTCATGCAAATGTTTCTACACATTTATTTAACAAATTTGAACTTCAATACTGAATCCTCCTATGTGTTTGAAATTCCACTATGAGTTTGAAATTCAAAATTTTCATTTAAATTTCATCTAAAAATGCTCATTTATTTAACATTTTCATCCAAAATTTCATTATGAGTTTGAAATTTCTAATATCAATTTGATTCCATTTCCAGATTACTTCTGTACACCAACTTACATGTGATTTATGACCATTCCTACATTTCTTTTGAGAATAATATATGTCATATACAACTTGAGTTTTACAGAAATATAAAAACAAAGATCGCCACTCTTCAAGTCCTTATGGAAAAAACTTTAATGTCGCAGTAATCCGCCGCATTTATGAGATGTTGAAAATACTTTCTATACATCAATTCATGTTGTCTATTGAATTCCTTGGCAAATTTCAAATACAAAAAGCATATTTAATTTAATATAAACTGTTTCTTATGTCCTTAAACTTATTGTCACTTAACATTCACTGGAACATATTTTATAGCAGAACAATCATGGAGCTGCTTGGGTCATCTTTTCCTTGCAAGGACATTGACATAGCTGTGATTAATAGGGGCATTTAGTTAGTCCCTCCCAAAATCAATCCTTGGTTTGTCCTGTTTTAGACCAGGAAATTAAAGATGCTTTATGGTCTATTGGGGATGAAAAGGCCCCAGGGCTTGATGGGTACAATTCTTTGTTCTTGAAAAAAGCCAGGACTGTATTAAAAATGATTTGGCTGGGGCTGTGCAGGAGTTCTTTAACTCCGGTAATGTAAAGTATTCAGTGCATTTCTACATTTTATTTCATAATTAGCGGGAGTAATGAATGATGCTATTATCTTCTTCTTCTTTTTTGTGCAGAGAATGCTCGAAGCTTATTGTAAGTTTCCACCAGAAGTCAGCAACAGGGAGACTAACAGGGAGTGCATAGGAAGTACTCTACTGCCAAGTTTGGCTCTGCAGCTAAATGTGGAGCAGCAAGTTTTGTGGTGGAGACAACCCAATAATCGGTAGTATAAATTTGGGCTAACTTTACATGATTTCTGTAACTGGGTCTCAATCAAAGTGTTTAAATTTGGGGAGAGGAAATTGAAAAATTTTCAACAACTTTGGGTTGCTTCTAGGAAATTGATTATCAAAGGTTTTGTAGAGAATTTTTGTGTTGTTATTTGTTTCCAGTTTCATAAGAACTATTGGGCTATGTAAAAGATTTATTTAATTTTTCGTAGAATATTAGAAAAGACTGAATCATTGTGGGAATGAAAATTTGAAGATCAAAGTCATAATTGAAGATCAAGAATGTGCTTGAAGACTTAAAGATGGATTCAAGATGGCACTCAAGGAATGGATCGTAAAAGTATAATCAAGGTATAATGTGCACTAAAATTAATCTTACAAATATTTTTTTAAATTAGTCCTTGAGAGCATTTGATTTAAATTGCATTTGTTTTGATTTAAAATAAAAATCTTTCATTACATATTGCATAAGATATTTCACGGGTTCTATTTTTGGCCTTTGGATCAATGTTTCGTCGCGAACATTTTATTCGTTATATTCTTTATTTTTCCTCTAGCCGTCTCGAGTCTCGTCTACGCGTTCTGTGCGCTATTCAATTTGCCGTCCCTTATTTCGGGAATCTCGATTATATTATCTTTTATAATATGTTATAAAGTTTTTTTAACTATTTTTAAAATTGAATCAATTTCTTAATTAAAATATTTTTTAATTAAAATCTAATTCTAAAATATTTTATAAAGATAAACGTTATTTCTTGAATCGTTTTTGAATTAAAATTCTATTTTAAATGTTTCTAAAACAAAAAAAAAAGGAATTGGTTTAAATGATTTAGTTTCCTAAATCCAAAATGGTCCCTTTCTTTTAAAATCAATTACACACATATTTTTTGGGAAATAAAATCTGAATTTTTCCATTAGTGTTTAGATTTGATTTCAATCTCTGGGTTACAGCTTCATCGAGTGCGATAGATTGAGGTATTCACTATTTTGATTTACAAATAATTGGTTGATTTTCGTTTAGCTGTTGGTTGATGTCGGTTGATCACTGGGTGATTTTGGGTTAACTGTCTAGTTGATGTCATTTTGGTTATGGCTTTGATTTTCGGTTAAATATTTTTTAAACAGTGCGATCGTATATTTTTATGTGTTTGGTAATCGAGTCAAAATTGCATCAGAAATTTTATTTTCAATGATTAATTGATTTCGTGATTTTTGATTAATTTAAATAGCTCATGATATTTGAATTAAATTCATTATTTAACGTTGATTTTTCATATCGCATTAAATGCTCTCAAGCTTAGGTTTTTTAAAAGAACAAAATTAAAGAATCAGTCATATTGCGCTTTAATTGTTTCCTTACTCATATTGATTATAATTTTCATATCCATTGTGAGTGTTAAAGATTTGTTGCATTGATTGCATATCTTTTTGTTGTGAGCGTCATACATTGTTTATACTGCGATTTGACCGAGTATTCTTGGAGCCGGTGTTGATCCGGAAATCGGGGTGAATCCCATGGACTCGCAATAGTTTAAGAAAAGGAATTCGGGGTGATTCGTCAAGGCATATAGGGGTTAGGTGATACGACTGGGATTTCGTACTAATTGCTTGTATGCTTGAACTTTTCCTAAATATTGCAATAAAATCGTAGTATAGGCCGTAGTTTTTTGGTTTAGGGTTATTTGACCATAAATCTTTTTCCACATATATCGTGTGTTACTTTCCGTTGTCTCTTCACCTCTTTCTGTGCATGTGATTTAATATTTTACTTTGCGTGGTTGTTTTAGTAAGACATTAATTAAATTGTTTAATTAAATTTATAAAGGCTAAGAAAATTTAAATTGATCACCATCTTACCTATTTACCCCCTCTAGGTAAGTTTACTGCTTCCGCCATCAATTTTCAATTGGTATCAGAGCCCGGAGCTCTTCTTTAGGCTTAACAGTCTGAGTTGATCCTCATTTGCTCTGTATTGTTGTTGCGTCGTTTAATTTGTCCTTGATTCCTCTTTTTGTGACTTAACCGTTTGAGCTAAATCTTTGTCACTCTAGATTCATGTGCGCCCAAAGAAGGCGCGTCGAATATGCGACCACCATATTTTGATGGAAACGATTATGCTTACTGGAAAGCTAGGATGACCACTCATTTTAGTTCATTAGGAGTACGTGTTTGGAGATCAGTACAATATGGGTATGAACCCCCAATGATTGATGATGAAATTACAAAAGAAAAATGATTGAAGCTCGATTCTGAATGGAATGTGTCTGATAACGAAAAATTTGAATCTAACTCTCGAGCACTTGGTGCTATTTATTGTGCTTTAAATAAAATGGAGTTTAGTCGAATATCTGCTTGTGCCACTGCAAAAGAGTCTTGGGATGTCTTACATGTTACTCACGAAGGAACTAAAACCGTTAAGACATCTAAGATTCAAATGTTAACTACAAGATTTGAAGAGTTAAAAATGTCCGACGATGAGTCCTTTGACTCTTTCATTGCAAAGCTTAGTGACATAGTTAACTCATTTCATGCATTAGGTGAACCATTGTCAAATCTAAAAATTTGCAGAAAAGTTTTGCGGTCATTGCCAGAAAAATTTAGAGCTAAAGTTGTGGCTATTGAAGAAAGACCGGAAGTAGATGAAATACTTTTTGAAGAACTTGTTGGAAACTTCAAACATTTTAATTAAATCATCTCTCTAAAGAGTCAAGGACAAAATCTTCTAAAGGAATTGCATTTAAATCCTCTCAAACTAAAATCCCTGAATCAAGTGCAAGCGATAATGATATAAGTATAGAGGAACTTGCTCACTTTGCTAAAAAAATTTCAAAATTTGCTAAATCTCGAAAATTCAAATCTTTTGGTAAAACACCTACATCTTCTAATTTTGATAAAAAATACAAAAAAGATGTGAGTGAGGATAACTCAATACATATTAAAGGAAAGAGACCTCAAGGAGTGCAATGTCATGAATGTCACGGTTATGGACATGTCCAAGCCGAATGTGCTAATACTTTAAAGAAGAAAAATAAAGGTCTTAAAGTGACTTGGGATGACGAGAGTGAAGAAGAAGAAGATAATGAAGATGTAATTTGTGAACCAAAAAATTTTACGGCTTTAATGGGAAAATCAAATATGTCTGAACAACCATCTTCGTCCATTTTAAAAATGAACGATAGTGATGAAGAATACAAAACGGATAATAATAATAATAACACTGATGATGATCTTGATTCAATACATAAAGCTTACGATCTCTTATATAATGAATGTTATAAGCTAAAGAAAAAGAAGATCGAGCTTGTGTCACGAATTAAAAAGGGGGAAGATGAGTTGAAATCTGTTAAGAATGAACTTAATATAAAGAATCTTGAGCTGGAAGAAATAAAGAAGTTCAAAGAAAATATGTTAGAAAAATATTCCAAGTGTGAAAATGAACGTTTAAAAGCTTTACAATAACTTGAACAATTTAAAACTTTAATTGAAAGCTTAGAATATAATTTAAAAGAATCAAATAAGATCATAAAAAGAAATGATTGTGGTGCTCAACTGTTATCCAAACTGACTCAAACATTTCGAAAACAAAATGAACTTCGTTTTCTTGATCCTCTTACTTCTCATTCAAAACCTTGTGAGGATACATTTAAAGAAATAAAATTTGTCAAAGGAGAGTCAAGCTCAGTAGCTCATTCTTCACCCATGAAATCAATGAAATGTGACAATGTTCATCTAAAGAAAATATTTATTTGTCACTATTGTGGGGTAGAAGGCCATATCCGACCCTTTTGCTACAAAATGTTGAATCTTATCAGAAAGAAATCTCAAAATAAATATTATCATGGAAAAGGCCAACCCAATATGGGAAGACCTACAAAATATGTTTTGGGGCCTTCACACAAGCCCAAGTTTGAAAATGGGGTGTCCACGTTTGTTAAAAATACAAATGATGCTTTAAAAGTTAAACAAATTTGGATTCCTAAAAATCTTGCTTGTGTTGAGGAGGAGATTTCTACATCTAAACATTTTGATAAAAGTCCCATTATAGTTACCGGATATGTTTGAGGGGGAGTTATCGGTCTAGTTTAGCCACCTATATCTCTACATTTTCACATAATATCCTTAAGAGATTAGGGAGAAAAGTAAAACTCGTTTATCTACGTGAAGGAATTTTAATTAGTCGATGATATTTTTCCTCATTATACTTAATTGATTATCATCTTCTAATTGTCACAAAATTCAATGCTAAATCATTAAAATTTAAATTGTAATGAACAAGTAACTGTATGCCTACTTCGGATCTTTGGTGGATCTTTTCACGTTCTTGTTCACGTTGCATGCTAAATATATTCATAGAAATTGTTGAGTTTTTCTAGTTCTCCTAAAGGCCGTAGTCACTGACAGGTTGTTCTACAACTTGCTCACACTGAGCCCGCAGGACTTGAGATACTTACAAGCCCATGTTATATTGATGCATTTGTTAGAATTTTTGTTGATATTCCTGTCTAATATTTAGCTTAACATGCATCTCATTCATGTAAATTTTTTATAGTCTTGCTATTTTTTTTATGGTCTTACTTGCTAGTTTCGTACTTAATTTGCTTTGTTTTTCTTTCCATAACAAAAAGGGGGAGAATGACCTATCGGATTGTCGGATTTTTCAATCTTACAAAATTGGGAGAATTACTTATTGTTAATTGTCATGTTCTTTTCATATTTGCTTAATATGTTTGCTTTTAATTATTCTTGAATGTGATTTATACACTTGATCTTTGTGAGATTGATATTTTTATTGCAGGATCTTTTCGTTGCCGAAGTCCCATGATTCAATTCTTGTAGCCGATAGGTGTTAATTTTTGTAATCGGAAACAAAAATAAAGGGGAAGATTGTAGAGAATTTTTTTGTTGTTATTTATTTCTGGGTTCATAAGAACTATCGGGCTATGTAAAAGTATTATTTAATTTTTCGTAGAACATTAGAAAAGACTGAATCATGGTGGGAGTGAAGATTTGAAGAGCAAAGTCATAATTGAAGATCAAGAATGTGCTTGAAGACTTAAAGATGGATTCAAGATGGCACTCAAGGAATGGATCGCAAAGGTATAATCAAGGTATAATGTGCACTAAAATTAATCTCACAAATATTTTTTTAAATTAGTCCTTGAGAGCATTTGATTTAAATTGCATTTGTTTTGATTTAAAACAAAAATCTTTCATTACATATTGCATAAGATGTTTCATGTTCATTGCATATTGCATAAGATATTTCACGGGTTCTATTTTTGGCCTTTGGATCAGTATTTCGTCGCGAACATTTTATTCATTATATTCTTTATTTTTCCTCCAGCCGTCTCGAGTCTCATCTACGTGTTCTGTGCGCTATTCAATTTGTCGTCCCTTATTTCGGGAATCTCGATTATATTATTTTTTATAATATGTTATAAAGTTTTTTTAAAACTATTTTTAAAATTGAATCAATTTCTTAATTAAATTATTTTTTAATTAAAATCTAATTCTAAAATATTTTATAAAGTTAAAAGTTATTTCTAGAATCGTTTTTGAATTAAAATTCTATTTTAAATGTTTCTAAAACAAAAAAGGAATTGGTTTAAATGATTTAGTTTCCTAAATCCAAAATGGTCCCTTCCTTTTAAAATCAATTACACATTGTTTTTGGAAAATAAAATCTGAATTTTTAAAATTCCAAAAACAAGTTAAAAGGGTTTTTAAGTTGAAGGGCATCAAATCATTTTGGTAAGAAGAGAGCCCCGATTGTATTTTTTTTGTCAAGGGAGTAAACTCCACCCCTTTGGTAGCTTAGAGCCGTTTATAGCCAAAAAAGAGAGAGACAAAAAAGGTAGCGGGGTCCCGATTATTTTTTTATACACAAATGCTAAGTTTACAACAAAATCTCACAACACTCGGTTACAACACCCTTATTTGGAAAGAAAATGATGTGGGTCCCACTGTTTATGATGTGGAACCCACCGTTTTCTTTCCAAATAGAGGTGTTGTGACCCAGTGTTGTGAGATTTTGTTGTAAACCTAGCATTGCTCTTTTTTATATACCTACTGAGAGAAGAGAGGAAAGTAGAGCCGAATATTTTTTTACAAAACAGAGAAAAGAGAGAAGCCCCCCTTCCCATTATCCCCGTTCGGTTTTGAGAGGAAACAAGGGCCCCGACTGATTTTTTTTTCGAACAGAGAGGACCGAGAGAGTAGAGGGAGAAGAGGGACAGTCCGACTGAGAGAGAGACCGGAGGGTGCAGTTGCCGGCGACCGCGGTGGGTGACGGGAGCACAGCGGGATAGCGGCGCCCAGCAGTGTTCGGCGACAGCCAGACCCGATGGGATTTGGGCGGCGACACAGCAGGCGACATGGAGGAGAGCAGGACATCTGACGGGGACGAGTTACAGTGACGTGAAGCAAGCTTGAGAGGCAGAGCAAGCATTGGCGCTGCACACGGCGGAGATTTGGCAACGACGACAGCGCAGTTTCGGTTTGATTTTCATTTCGCTGCTGTTTTGATTTTCAAGAATTACGATTCTGTTTTTTTGATATACATAAGCTAATGCGATTTCCTTTTTGTTTGCCGTAATTATCAAATCCAAGGGATACTCAAACTATGTACACGTACAGTTCACACAATGCACAGTACATTGTTTGATTTCTGATCTGAGGGTTCTTGCGGTTTGTTTCACGCGTATGAGATTTTCTTTTCTGATTTCATTGAGTTATTCGATTGAGCCTCTTGCGTGTTTAATTGGTCGTTCTGGGTCAACTGCTTGATTTTTGGTGATTCGAGATCTCACTACGAATTTCTTGCACGTCTTTGGTTCGCATCTGGTTTTTCCATTAGTGTTTAGATTTGATTTCAATCTCTGGGTTACAGCTTCATCGAGTGCGATAGATTGAGGTATTCACTGTTTTGATTTACAAATAACTGGTTGATTTTCGTTTAGCTGTTGGTTGATGTCGGTTGATCATTGAGCGATTTTGGGTTAACTGTCTGGTTGATGTCATTTTGGTTATGGCTTTAATTTTCGGTTAAATATTTTTTAAACAGTGCGATCGTATATCTTTATGTGTTTGGTAATCGAGTCAAAATTGCATCAGAAATTTTATTTTCAATGATTAATTGATTTCGTGATTTTTGATTAATTTAAATGGCTCATGATATTTGCATTAAATTCATTGTTAAACGTTGATTTTTCATATCGCATTAAATGCTCTCAAGCTTAGGTTTTTTAAAAGAACAAAATTAAAGAATCAGTCATATTGCGCTTTAATTGTTTCCTTGATCATATTGATTATAATTTTCATATCCATTGTGAGCGTTAAAGATTTGTTGCATTGATTGCATATCTTTTTGTTGCGAACGTCATACATTGTTTATACTGCGATTTGGCCGAGTGTTCTCGGAGCCGGCGTTGATCTGGAGATCGGGATGAATCCCGTGGACTCGCAATAGTTTAAAAAGGAATTCGAGGTGATTCGTCAAGGCATATAGGGGTTAGATGATACGACTGAGATTTCGTATTAATTGATTTTTCTAAATATTGCAATAAAATCGTAGTATAGGCCGTGATTTTTTGGTTTATGGTTATTTGACCCTAAATCTTTTTCCATGTATATCGTGTGTCACTTTCCGTTGTCTCTTCACCTCCTTCTGTGCAGGTGATTTAATATTTTACTTTGCGTGGTTGTTTTAGTAAGACATTAATTAAATTGTTTAATTAAATTTATAAAGGCTAAGAAAATTTAAATTGATCACCATCTTACCTGTTCACCCCCCTATAGGTAAGTTTGCTACTTCCGCCATCAATTTTCAGGTTTAATTCGGGTTCCATGGTTTTTACATTTCACGTACAGCCATGGCCCAACACAACAACCTGTTCAATTTGACATAACTTTACTTGTTCATAAATGTTTAATTTTTGTAATTCAATTTAAATGAGTAAAAATTTTGAATTGTTTTACTCAAGTTTAAATTTTTGTAGTTTTTTACTCAAGTTTAAAACAAGACACTTATAAGTGAGTGTCGTCACTAATCATGTGTGCCAAAATACTGTAAAGTGTCGAATGCACTATTAATGCCCGAAGTTTCATTGTTCCCTTACATATTGTGTTGCGTTTTTTATTTTGTCGCCCCGTGCCATCGGCACGGGTCATATGCTAGTATATAAAATCTCATCACCATAAGTAAAATCATTACTTAACTCATTTCAATTAGGATTTCTTCATAAATCTCAAGGCTTCCCTTACAAGACTCGTAGATCGAAACATTACGTATAACATATTTGAATATGAAGTTCATAACCCCCAATCACTCAAAACAATTTAGAAATCAAACAAAATTTTCCTTAGCATTTTGATAAAACAAAATATATACACAAGATCTTCAACACATCAGATGTTTGATTCTTCTCCAAGTACTTTTCCCTATCCATGAATCTTAAGACCTCCATAAATCCTAAGTTATTCATAAACACACCGTACTTACATATGAGATCTAGCCAACGGAGTTATATAGAACCATCGCTAACCTTCTTAGATCACAAGGTTAACAAGCCTCTCAAATTCTAAACCCATGCACATACAAACTTTCATACAAATATGGAAACAACCCATAATCCTTGCAATCCTATCTATGAAAACCATAGATCCACTCAAAATACACAACATAAATGAAAATGACCTCGATATACGACTAGGCTCGAGGATTTGTGAAAGTAGGGATATAAATTATGCCCTACAATGATTTGAAGGCTTAGCAAGGGATTTGAGCCAACAAGGAAATCCTGGCACCAAAACTTCAACAATCACCTTCAAATCTTGAAAGTACTTCAATGGAGGTTTTCTCTCTCTCTCTCTCTCTCTCTATTTTTCTCAAGTGTTAGAGCACCTAATGGAGGCTATACATCAGTATATCCAACCCTAATACGACTTAGAAAGATTATAACCCGTTTAGGAAGAGGAAATCCAAGTTTACCCTTAAAATTTTTAAGTCTGTCACGCGCTTCGTCCGGACGAGCCCCACCTTCGTCCGGACGGGACTCCCCGTCGTCCAGACGACCAACACCAAAAATATTCGGGAAAGTTTCTGCTTGCTCTTCCGGACGAGAACCAACCATGGTCAGGATGAGGACCTCAGGAAAGCTTTCAAACTTTAATATTTTGACTCTCAACCTTCCAAACTCAAACACTTTCTCAATATTCTAAACATCAAATTGACATCCTAAGGTCACCCCTATGACCTTCCCAAGTCCAAATGTTGTACTTTACAACTCTAAAATTTAAGAATTATGCTATACTTTACCATCTACATTACCCTTGACCTCAAATTCCATCTTAAATAAATACAAGTCACTCTTAAGACTCTTTACCACCATGATTTCCAAGCTTATACACCTCAAGATTTAACTCGATCATTATATACGTGACATTAATTATTTATACAAAATAATTAAAAGAATTAACAAATGAAATTCAAGGATACAAGTATTACAGTTAATTCCGGACCTTGCTTGGCACTGACTCGAATCCTTGAGACGAAGTCCCAGATATCACCATGTGTGCCCAGTGTACAGGCGAGGCCACATACCTAGAGACTGCAAGGTAAACCCGGATTTACCTCCCCTCACGTGCTGTTGGGTGGCCGTGTGTAGGGCTGTAAATGAACTGAGCCGTTCGAGGACTATTTGAGACTCGATTCGGTAAGAACTCATTCAAGTTCGATTCGTTTATTAAATGAGCCGAACATGAACCTCAGTTTTAGGCTCGTTTGATAAATGAGCCAAACATGAGCATAATAGTATTCAACTCGACTATACTCGCGAACCTAGAATATATGTACAAAATAAAAATTTTATGTACGAATTATACATAAATTAATTTATGTGTGTAAATATATGTTTGTATAGAATGAAATTCTTAAAATTTGTAAATATATAAACTTTTATAGATATGTTTCTTATAATTATGTAGAAAACTTATTTATTTATACTCTAGACCCTTATGCATGCATAAATAGGTGTTGTTTTTTTCTCGTTAAGGTTCGTGAATGTATTCGAGTTCGAGCCAAACCTAGGCGAGTTCGGCTCGAGCTCGACTCGTCATATTTTTACTGAGTTTGAATTCGAATTCGCTAAAATATTAACAAATCAAATCTAAACATTTTAAAGTTCGGGTCGATTCGTTTTATTTCGAGTCCTATAAATGTACCCTCAAGTGTCCACCATTTTATTTTTGATTAACATGACAGGGTGTATCTAGGAAATTGAATTTCTAATATTTTTGTGAATTGACTTGTACTGAAAGACACTGTCAGTGTCGCTGTTAGAATTAAATAAATCCAATCATTATTTTTAAAAAATGTGACATCTACCCTATTTTTTATTGTCGATGACACTAAGTATATCGACGGCGAGCAACCCTGGCTTTTATAGCGGTCGCCGCCGATCCTTACACTTTTTACTCTTACACTTGAACCCCTAAAAGGATTCCACTTGTGCCTCTCTTCATATTTTATTTTATATATTAAAGCTAACTCCTAAACCGATTTGTTTGGGGATCCTCAAATTTAAAAGCTCCCATCTCTTTTTTTCTTAATAGACAAGATTAATTCCCTCCAATTTTCGGCAATATGATTAAACTTCTAAATTTACATTAGATTAAAATAGTGAACTAGAAATAACACAAGTTGATAGTTTAAAATTGTATTTTTAATTATAATTAATAAATATTTTTGTTTACTAATCTATAGCAGTTTTCCAACTATTTTGCTTCCTAATCTATATGTCCCAAATTGTTGTTATCTTTTTTTGGGAAATTCAACTATTAAGAGTCGTAAAAAAAATGTATATTTTTTTTCTATTTTGTCCCTAAGTCCAGTCGTTGTTACCAAATCAATTTTAAAGGCTAT
>NMUG010003213.1:0-15045 GCA_002855965.1 Monotropa hypopitys
ATGCAAGGATGCCATCAATTTCGATTTATTTAACAAGGTTAATTCATGACTTTCAAATCAAGGATTTGGAGAAAACATTCCATTTTTATCTTGAAAACCAATTAGGTGATCTAGCACAACTACACAAACACAAGATAGAAATATATTTACCTTAACCCTTGAAGATGGAGAGAACCCTAGATGAGGGTGTATACACAACCCACGAAGCTATGCACATCAATGCGACGCCCTCGATCTCCTCTTCAACGTTTGTGAAGGATAAATCCTTCAAAGGTGTCCTAAATGCTCACAATCTTAGAGAGAAGGGAGAGAAAAATGAAGAGTAGAGAGAGAAGAACGACTGGGAGAGGTGGAGAGAAATGAGTATTGAATGAATGCCCTAGGGTTTTCACCCTTATGTGTGTATCCAAAACACATGCGAAAAGACCACAATACCCTTAATGAAGCATCTCAAAATAAGTCTGCCTCATTTTGGTCTTCGTTCCTTGCATTCATGATGTATATTCTGTCATTCATGTCGGATATTTGGCTCCTCTGTGTCAATAGAGTTGAGTTTGGGGTTAGTAGTAAGGTGGGAATCCCTGGAGGTATTCAGGATTCTTGTTGTGATTGTTCCTTGCCCTATTATTTAGAAGGTAGAACCTTGGCCTTGATGGCATGATGTATTAGATCTCTTGTGACCTTAGTCATAGTTAGGTGTTGGATACGCCCCTTGGAACCCTTCTAGTCTCGGAAGGTTAGTTATTTTCCCATTTTTAGGGTATGGATTCTAGTATGGTTATTAGAATTTAGGCGTATCGGCCTATTTGAGTTTAAGTTTCCCCTTAATCTTATGAAAAATCTTGAGGTGTTGCAAAGATTTTATGATATTCTTTTTAAGGGGTATGCCTTGTTGGTGAAATTTCTCCGCAAAGTCGAGTTGCTTGTGTCAGTTTTGGGTTTATGTAGACTTTATGAGGTTATTATTTGATAGTTGCGGGTTAGAGTATGACTAGTGACGTACCTTTTCCCTCTTGAACTCTAGTCTTGCAATTGTTTGGTGCTCATTGCCCATTAGGGAGCCTGGGTGCCCCATAAAAATTGTTCATCATTCTCGTATTTGCTTGTATATTCGTTGTTGGATGACTCTAGTGTTCTCTTTGTAAGGTAGCTAGATGGATACTAGGCGTGTAGCAGGGCGAGGCCATCACGATGTCCCTACACCCAGAGTTGCTTATGGAGAAGGAGTTCGTTTGGATCCTGTCCAATTGGCCCAAAGGTTGGCAGTAGCCCTCACAAAGGTTGGCCGTAAAACTGGTGTACCTAGAGATGGTGGGAAAAGTCGTGCCTTGAGTGCACTGAAGGAGTTCCTTCACATGAACCCTCCCCAATTCACCAGTCAAGGTGATCCTATGGAAGCCAATCATTGACTCATAGAGATTCGCAAGATCCTTGATACCTTGGGCATTGTAGAGAGCCCTATCAGAGTGTCCCTTGCAGCATATCAGCTTGTTGGAGAAGCCAATGAATAGTGGAGTTTTGTGATGAAGGACGATCGATTATTGAGTGCCACTCCCTCAAAGAAATTGTCCTGGGAGAAGTTCGAGGCTATCTTTGATGATCAATATTTTCCCGATTCCTTTCATGAGAAGATGAGGTTGCAATTCGAGTGTCTAAATCAGGATGATATGGTTGTCTCCCAGTATGCTTCAAAGTTTCAAGCGTTATCTCATTTCGCACCCGAGATGGTTAGTTCGGAGGATCGCAAGTGCCAAACATTCGAAAAGGGTTTGTGTTGTTCGATTTGACAATTTGTTGTGGGGTAGCGGATTTAAAATTTTGCCACGTTGTTGGAGAGTGCTAGAGCTGTTGAATCCTATCTTGTTAAAGCAAAAATGGTGCATGTGTGGGAGCCATGTCATCACCTTGCTAGTATGAGTTCATTTGCGTCTGGAAGTTTTGGTAAGAAGTGAGGCCAAGACCAATCTGAATCCTCGTGCAAACGTTAGGGTGTGGATTCTTCTTCCTCATCTCGCAAGCCATGCGTTGTCTTCAAATCTCAGATTGTGTGCCACAAGTGTCAATAGCCGGGTCATTTCCGTGCCTAGTGCACCATGTCACTCCTGCCATCGAAGTCTTGTTTCTCATGTGGAAAAGTTGGCCACATGGCAAGGAATTTCTCCTGTAGAGTTAATGCTCGTAGAAGACCGGGACACTGATTTAGTCTCATTCTTGTTGACAACTCTCGAAAGTGGATTGTGACTTCTTTTAAGCTTGGTCCTTTCCTTGTATTCTATTTGATTTGTATCGTGAAATTTGTAGTGTTTTGGTTGTATCTCCTTGAATTATGTTGGAATTGAGAGTTATCCATGTGTTTTGTTATCGGATTTCAATTTTTTAATGGATGACTTGTTGTGGCCTCGTGTGCTTTTGTTTGATGTTGGTTGACATGATCCATGTTGGAAGTTTCTTCCTTTCTTTTTGATTGACCATTCCTTGCAATCATATCTTGAACACGAGTGGTGTATCCACTAATTTTTGTTAAATTCTAATACTATAGGGAATGTTGATTCCCCTTGTGGTGTCATCTATCGTATGCTCGTCAACCATCGGCAAGAAGGTCATGGACCTAGAAAGTGACATAATCAGTTGATCGCGGGAAATTGGGTACGAATGCATATTGATATTTAGATTTTGTATGAGTGTGATGCTAAGCCATGTTGTTTGGGTTAACACATATACATTTTGGTACGTGTGTATCTTCCTTTGACTATGTGATATATGTTTGAAATGTGTGAATTGGTTTGAGAAAAGCTATCGGTCAGGGCATCTCAAAATAAATCACCAATGTCATAACGTTATCGCACTAGGATGTGTGTGTTGTCTCGTATGCGTGGGTGAGTATTGTGGAGCATGCGTGTGTATTAAATTATGAGTGCTTGTGAGTACATGGGCAGTTGGAGTATCGACGTATCCTTGGTGTGTCAGTGTATCCTTGGCGTATCGGTGTATCCGTTGTGTATTCTTTGGTGTGTGGGTTGTGAGGCATCTCTGTGCAGTGTGTCTATTAGTAAATAATCATGGGGTATTGGTACGACGTTGTATTCTCGTGGGTTAGCGCCCGTTTTGGTTGTACCCTTCCCTTGGTCATAGGTTGTTTTGCCTCTACCCTACGCAATTTGGAGGACGAAATTCTTTTAAGGGGTATGAGATGTAACGTCTCGGATTTAATAAATCAATTTCCAGAATTTTATTCCCGTCTCTTGAATTTTTGGTTGATTTAATATCACAAAATTTTATAATCATTGTTATACTTGAAATATTTTAGGAGATATGCCTTTATATGGGAATTATAGATGATATAGGATTGGTTCGGGTTGATATGAATGGGTTTGGGGTGGCCCAGAGGCCCCACATCCTCTTATCTACTCGCAAATCATATTTCGACATGTTGCAGGTTCCTATCCCCATTCTCCAGCACATTTCGACATGCCTCATGATGTTCCCATCCCTAATCCTTGCATTTCGATATATAGGATGTCCTATATAGAATTAAGTAGTTGTTTCCCACTCTACAGTAGCTTGGCCACATCTCTATTTCTATATACTAGCCCTTATTTCGATATAAGGTTGTCCCCTCCTCCCTCTCTATTTTGATATACAACCTCTCCCTTAATCCCTTTGCATTTTGATATAACAGCATTTCGATATGTCGTGACTGTGTTGCATTTTGATATACACTTGTTTGTTTATCGAAATATGAGCACACCGTTCATTCTCAGAGATGAACAGTGGAGTTGTATATCGATATGTGGCTCTTCCCTTCTTCATGTATTTCGATATAACCCTCCCGTATATCCATTGTATTTCGATATATCCATCCACTCGATAGGCCCCACTTTAATCGTATTTTGATATACAAGAAGTACATTTCGATATACGAATGCATTGTTCGTCCACGCAGATGAACAGAGAGTTTGTATATCGATATATAACTCCCTGTATATCAATATACATGCTTATTCGGTAGATTTTTGGGAGATTAATGAAGGGTGTTTTGGTCAATCCCGGGGGATTATATATATGTTGTGTGCGTGGAGTAGGGTTCCCAGAACCCATTTTGGCCTCCCCACTCCCTCTCTCCATCTATAACACCTATCTCTCTATACAGCTCATCTCCCTGTCCTTCTCTCTAGGATTTGAGGAGTTTGCATCAAGAGTTTAAAGTTCTTCCTTTCACAATCATTGAAGAGGACGACAAAGGTTTTCCATTAGTGTGCTTGGTTCGTGTGGGTGTGAAGAAGCTCTCATCTAGAGCTTTCAAGATTTGGTGTTCTTGTTGAGTAAAATCTCTTCCTCATACCTTATGTGTGTATGTGAGTGAATCACTTTTCTTATTTTCGTAGTCATTATGTATCGATCAAGTTTTGGTGGTCTAAGAGTATCTAGGCTTGAACTTGAGAAATAATGATGAGGGATATATGATAATGAGGAGTCTAGGAAGAGTATTCATGGTCCTTAGAATTCATGAACACCATATGTTTGATGAAATTTCTATAAGAGTCATTGAATCACATTTTGGAAAAGTATGACCATATAGTTGCTCTAGAACCCATATATGTATGTGTTTGTGTGAGAGGAGACCATTAAAATAAAGGGGTTCTTTTGAGCGGGTCCCTAATATTTCGTTAAATCTGCTAAGGCCCCGTTGAATAAACTTTCGTACACGTTAAGGTCCCATTTAATGCACGCGCTTCCTTCCTCACTCTTGAAATAGACTGTAACTTATTCAAATATGACTGTAACGTGTTCAAATATGATTATAACTTGTTCAAATATGCACTGTATGTCACATCCCAGATTTTCAAACCATTTTTTTGAAATACAGTTTAAACAATAAACAGGGGACATAACTACTTGTCATCCAGATACAATAAGTTGAATTTCTCATTACATCACAGATCAGTACAAAGTAAAAGTACGACAAAGTAAAGAGTGGAAATGAAGTACAAATACGAGCCTACTACAACTGCTATGGTGAACAAAGAACTACAAGTATAAAGTAAGGGAACTACAACTCAAAGTATTAAAACTAAAGTACAATGCAAAGGAAAGTATAACTGAAACACTGCATCTACACTACCCTATACAAAACAAGCCACCGAAACTGAGGTAGCCGAGTCCAAGAAAATCCAGCATCTGACTCCAACTCCAAGTCACCCAGTCCGTCTAGCCCTGCAACACAGGCTAGAAAAAGAAAATAAAGAGGGTCTGAGCAAACAATAGCTCAGTGAGAAACCCCTAACTACTACCAAGCATGCACATGCGGTGCGTGCCTACGTATCTACAAGTAAACATACAGAAATAGTAAAGAAACTAAAGTGCACGTAGTGTAAACCTAACTCAAGGCAATAGAAACATAGGCGTACCGCCAACAAAGTGTGTCTAACCAAAGCCGCAATATTAAATGAGTACAAAGGGTACGACGTCCCAAGTCCAACCAAAGCAACCTCGAATCTCAACTCAACCAACCTTACTACTAAGGTACAAGTACTCTAAGGATCTACTAAGGATCACAAACCAACACTGTGCCAAGAGATCTAACCATAACTCGCGTTGTGAGCCACGTCAACTATCATTATCGTTAAGTGTTGGATTCATATGCCATATTGGATATTTGATATATTTCTTTCGTTCCTTTCTACCTTTCCATTCATTGATTTCATGAATATAGATAAACCACGAAATCCCTAGTCAAGTCCATTCCGGGTTATCCTAATTTTCTCATTCAAGGGATGTAACCATGGAATCCCTAGTCAAGTCCATTCCAGGTTATCCCACCACATAGATAAACCATGCAATCCCTAGTCAAGTCCATTCTGGGTCATCCTAATTTTCTCATTCAAGGGACGTAACCATAGAATCCCTAGTCAAGTCCATTCCAGATTATCCCACCACATGGATAAACTACGGAATCCCTAGTCAAGTCTATTCTGGGTTATCCCACCATCATTCCCAAAGACCGTTGAGAGGGTTTACGTTTCCCCCATTGTGCACAATGTCGTGGATGGAGCGGCCATCCTGGGAATCCCTAGTCAAGTCCATTCCCGTATAAATATTCCAACGCTCACCAAATTATTTGGAAGGGCCCACGGTACCCTATGATTTCACGTTGTTAAGTGTTTCCGTCACGTTAGGAATAAATCTAATAATCCCCTCATAAGTACATTCTTGATTCGTCCTTTCATTCCTTTTTATTGTTGTTACCGTGCCTAACCAAGGCCATCAAATCACATCGTTCCGTCTAGACCGCATTATCGCGTCTATTAAATAGATCGCATTTTTCTTTAAGTGATAGATTCAAGATTGGGTATGAGTAGCCCTCGTGGGGCACATCCTCCATACTCGATGTTCATTTGGTTACATGGAACCACTTACTTAGTTCATCAATCATAAGCTCCACCTTGGCCAATCCAAGGGAGACAACCACCAAGATCATTCAATCACAACCAAGGTTTTCAAGATCAACATTCTACCACGATGGGGCCAAAGAATGCCCAAGTCTATCGAAACATGAAGGGAGGGACTTAGACATCCAAATCTCATTTCAATGCCCAATTGGCAACATCACTAAACATATGGTGTCCCTTAGGTTCCAAGGAACCTATCGTGATTCTCAAGACTCAACGTATCCAATCGTTCCACATATAGGTCCTATGACAATTCAAATGTCACACTAACCCCAAACACGATCCAAGGTTCATACGTGCATTTTATCAAACACTTGGTGACCCTAAACTCCAATGGCCACCAATCCACCCACAAGTCACTGAATACTCAAGTTATCCCTCTCGCGGGCATTTCATCGAACACGTGACGCTCACGTTAACCTCGAGTGATATTTAGACTCAATTGACCATAATACAATCCTCGGACCCCATCAATTGGACTCACAAACCCCTAGGGCATTATATCGAATACATAGCGGGCACAAGATCGCCGCTCAATTCTACCACAATAAAATCCCAGGTCATGAAATGCAATCCACACAAACTATGGTCATTTAATCGACCCTACGTACACACACACACACATACTCAATAGGAGTTAAGAATTTACCCACTGGAGCATCGCCGCAGAAGTCGCCGGAAAAGTCATAGGAAAACGTCCTCCACACCATCGCGTTCCAAACCCACCACTGTATAGCTCTCGTGGTGCTCTTCGACGTTGATGAAGACCAAAACTTGAAAGCTTGAAGATGGGGGAAGCCCCAAAACCCAAATCTCGACGGAGGGTGAAGATGTAGGGCTTGCCGGATAGCCCTTGATGAGGAGAACAAGCTTTCTCCTTGGTGAATCTTGAGTGGGTGCTTGGAGGGCCCTTGTTTTGAAGAGAGAAGTTAAAGATCTAAAATGGAGGAAGAGAGAGGGGGAGAGGAGCTAGGACTGAAATTCAGGCTCCCCAAATACCCTCAATATGCACATAAAACATATATATATATATATATACCCCATATGAAATGACAATAATGCCCTCTATTTAACTCAAAACATTTCAAAATAACAGGAGGGGACCGGTCTGCAGCGGCTCGGGGGACCAGTCTCCTCAAAAATGTTGATCCTACTAACCAATCCCGACCGGTCTGCTGCGGCTCGGGGGACCGGTCTCTATGAGGAAATTTTAAAAGTTTGCAAATGTGCCCTCCGAGAATATTTCGGTCATAACTTCTTTGTCCAAACTCCGATCGAGACGATTCAAGTTGCGTTGGATTCGTAATCGAATTCTCTACAACTTAGTGAATAATGTATTTCATTTAAATCTACTTTTAAAATTCTAAGTTGTTACATCTCATACCCCTTAAAGAAATTTCGTCCTCGAAATTAGGTAAGAAAGAGAGGAGATGAAACCAGACCACCGACTAACGGGACCAACAAATTCTCTCCTCAACAATTGATTCGGAATCAAAATACACCTCCACACCAACTTCTCAAGAGTGAAACCACCACAAGAGTGGGAGTGAGTTCAACCAAAATACATGGCTTAGATACTGTTGTTCGAACACCCAGTCAAGCACAAGTACAACTTTGCTTCGACATCCAATGATTTGTCCGCGATAGCCACAATACAAGAGCACGCTTCACAACCGAGGAACACCAAACTTGGGAAAAACCCACATGCCACACAAAAGAATAAAAGGGACAACTCCCGATGAGGTGTGGACACGCTGACACGAAATGGACACGCCGATACAAGAACTAATTTTGCTGAAGATACAAGAGATGGAGGATCCCATAAGGGATTAATCTTCTTAAGAACAAGAGACCAACAATCTTCTTGCAACAACATTTATGAGGAACGAATTTGTCCTACAGACTCGCACACAAGTAATTTGAGTGTCGTTGTCCGCCACGAGCCAACAATCGCACTATGGATATCCCAATATGTGAGGATACGCTAAAACTACGCCGAATACACGCCGATACGCCAAGGATACGCCGACACGCCAATACGCTGATACGCCGATACACTGATACGACTTCAAAGCCGTTTGCACGAATGCTTGGTACATTACAACTAGTGAGGATACACCATCGCACTAACACCCACAATTTACCCAAAATAAATGCAACGCATGAATATGCTCCAAACTCTCGAGCTAAAGAATACACCACACCAAACACACATGTCCTAGTGTGGTAACCGTATGACCTTGGTAATTTGTTTTGAGATGCCCCGACCAGTGGCTCTTCTCAAATCCATTCACCACGTCAAACGTATATCACATAGCCAAGAAAGTACTCAAGCACCCACACATGTCAAAATGTACAAGTGCCAAGCCCAAACAACATGGCATGACACTGAACTCATACCAAGTCTAGACCACAATATGCATTTGTACCCAACTTTCCCAAGGTCAATCGAACACGTACTTCTCTGGTCCACGAACGTCCACCCAACGATCAAGTAATGTCCAATGCACAATTGTAGCAAAAGATAACAGAAGTCTCTTATCCAACTAAAACATCGCAACCGAAAAGGGGACAATTGCATCCCGGTCAAGAATACCAAGATGATAGAAAGGTGATCCACCAAAAACATAGTCCTTCGAACAAGAAAGATTTTCACCAAGGGAAACAATGAAATGCGATCATCAAGTATCACCCAACTAGAGAAACGAAGTGGCACATCGTGTCACATGGGTGATCCGCGATTCGAGATGTAATTCAAGCAAGATACCCCAAGGAATGTGAAAAGTCCCACCACATACATCAAACAAGACGTAAGTCGAAGAAACGTCACCCAAGAACTAACAAGTCTCACCACATACCTTGAATGGAGTACAGTTCAAATGAATGCTATTAAGGAGTCAACAAACTCCGTAACGATTCGTCAACAAGTACAACAAAACATTAGATATCAAAAGGACTCTGATTTGGTGCCAAAGACCATCAACCGAGGAAATATCAACTCATGGCCCATGACCAATAGAACACGAGGCATTCTAAACTTTCCAAGACCTATTTACCTATGGTCGATGAAACATACGGTGCAAAGTATGTGTCAAATGAAACAACCAAGGAGAAGCCGAAATTTATTTTGCCATTAAAGTTCAACATCATATAGTGGATACACTACTTGTGCTCAAAACACGACTGCCAAAGAGATGGTCCTTCAAGGAGAAAGAAAGGAAACCGTTGATACGGATCACATCAATCAAGTCGATACCGACCACAAGAAAGCATTCATAATACTACTCATAGAGATATGAAACCAAAGGATAACTCTTATTATATAGCCCACTCTACCACAAGAGGATCCATATTTCCATAATGGAAGTGGAATGGTATGTAAAGAACAAGGAAAATCCGACTGCAAGAGACCCGCAATAACGAGGAGTAGTTGGACACTCAAGCCACCCATCGAGTCAAAGAAAGAGATGCCACTCAACAAAACTCATAAGTGTCTACACAAGGACCATCTACATCAAGGTCGGGATAGAACGATTGCACAAAGCGACACCGGTCACTTGGAAGAATTTGACATCCACAACGGATTCACAAGGGTGAACTTCCAATCCATACCTAACCCGAAGGAAATACACAATGATCTAACAAATCGATAGGTGGTAAGGGACGCACCAATAGAACTCACAACGATGAACATGCAAAGTGTCAAGGATCCTACAACTCCTTACAAGTTGAGGGTTTGCACAAGAGGATCATCTATGCCATCGAGCTAGGAGTAATTCAAACAAATGCACTTGTTCATGGAACTTACAACACCACTCGCAACCATATAGTTAACTCAAAAAGGGACAACCAACGCCATTCAACTAAGGAAACCCGAGCGAACACGAGAAAGATAAACAACTCTCAAGGAGCATCCAAGCCTCCACCTGAGTAGTAAACTCGAATTCCAACAAACAGACCTCTATGTCGAACTTCTCGCGACCAACAGGTTCAAGTCAACACAAGGTACGAATTCCAATGTGGGATAACACGTCACGTCCGAACTAAACTCCGCAAACCAACAGACCAAGGTATCGTGAATTCTACAATATCCGAAACGAGTACAACTAATCCAATCTCGCGAAGAGATATGACCTACGGGTCATACCCCTTAAAGAGGAATACTAGGAAATCTTGGTAACGCCTCACGATTTCTACTAAGATGGAAGATGAATCGCAACCTCGGATGGACCATAAGGTCTATTTCACCAACAATTATACGAGTGTTAACACCTCAATATGGAAAAAATAACCAAACTTTGAGACTTAAAAGCTCCAAGGGGCACCACTAATCACCAAACCCAAACCAAGGTCACCAAAATCCCAACACAATGTGCCAACAAGGCCCAAGTTCTGCCTTACTAACGACAAGATGAGGAATGACCACAACAACAATCCTCGAATACTTCTACAAATCTCATATTACCATGAGCCACAACCTCAACTCTAGTGAAACAGAGGAGCCCAAGACCAAACAATAACCACAAAAGATATACCACGATCACTTTAAACGAGAACACAAGAGATCAATACTCGACTTCCAAAGGATGGAGAAACTCAACATTCACGGAAGGAGACAAATATGAAAGATATCTCAAGGACACAAGGTCATGATGTGATAGAGCACATCAAGCACACAGACATGATCGAAGAACGGTGTAATGACCAAGAGAACCCATGGAGACTACGTGTCTCCCCACGGCTCCAAGGTATTCGAACCGAAAGCTCTGATACCAAGTTGTCACGCTCCGGATTTTCAAACCATTTTTTTTTGAAATACAGTTTAAATAATAAACAGGGGATATAACTACTTGTCATCCAGATACAGTAAGTTAAATTTCTCATTACATTACAGAGCAGTACAAAGTATAAGTACGACAAAGTAAAGAGCGGAAGTGAAGTATAAGTACGAGCGTACTACAACTACTACGGTGAACAAAGAACTACAAGTACAAAGTAAGGGAACTGCAACTGAAAGTACTAAAACTGAAGTACAACGCAAAAGAAAGTATAACTGAAATACTGCATCTACACTACCCTATACAAAAGAAGCCACCGAAACAGAGGTAGCCGAGTCCAAGAAAATCCAGCATCTGACTCCAACTCCAAGTCACCCAGTCCGTCTAGCCCTGCAACATAGGCTAGAAAAAGAAAAGAAAGAGGGTCTGAGCAAACAATAGCTCAGTGAGAAACCCCTAACTACTACCAAGCATGCACATGCGGTGCATGCCTATGTATCCACAAGTAAACGTACAGAAACAGTAAAGAAACTAAAGTGCACGTAGTGTAAACCTAACGTAAGGCAACAGTGACATAGGCGTACAGCCAATAAAGTGTGTCTAACCAAAGCTGCAACATCAAATGAGTACAAAGGGTACGACGTCCCAAGTCCAATTGAAGCAACCTCTAATCTCAACTCAACCAACCTTACTACTAAGGTACAAGAACTCTAAGGATCTACTAAGGATCATAAACCAACACTGTGCCAAGAGATCTAACCATAACTCGCATTGCGAGCCACGCCAACTATTGTTATCGTTAAGTGTTGGATTCATATGCCATATTGGATATTTGAGATATTTCTTTCGTTCCTTTCTATCTTTCCATTCATTGATTTCATGAATATAGATAAACCACGAAATCCCTAGTCAAATCTATTCCGAGTTATCCTAATTTTCTCATTCAAGGGACGTAACCATGGAATCCCTAGTCAAGTCCATTCCAGGTTATCCCACCAAATAGATAAACCACAGAATCCCTAGTCAAGTCCATTCCGGGTCATCCTAATTTGCTCATTCAAGGGACGTAACCATGGAATCCCTAGTCAAGTCCATTCGAGGTTATCCCACCATATGGATAAACCACGGAATTCCTAGTCAAGTCCATTCCCGGTTATCCCACCATCATTTCCAAAGACCGTTGGGAGGGTTTACGTTACCCCCATTGTGCACAATGTCGTAGATGGAGCGGCCATCCCAGAAATCCCTAGTCAAGTCCATTCCCGTATAAAAATTCCAGCGTTCCCCAAATTATTTGGGAGGGCCCACGATACCCTATGATTTCACGTTGTTAAGTGTTTCCGTCGCGTTAGGAATAAATCTAAGAATCCCCTCATAAGTACATTCTTGATTCGTCCTTTCATTCCTTTTTATCGTTGTTACCGTGCCTAACCAAGGCCATCAAACCACATCGTCCCGTCTAGACCGCATTATCGCGTCTACTTAATAGACCACGTTTTCCTTTAAGTGATAGATTCAAGACTGGGTACGAGTAGCCTTCGTGGGGCACATCCTCCATACTCGATGTTCATTTGGTTACGTGGAATCACTTACTTAGTTCATCAATCATAAGCTCCACCTTGGCCAATCCAAGAGAGACAATCACCAAGATCATTTAATCTCAACCAAGGGTTTCAAGATCAACATTCTACCACGATGGAGCCAAGGAATGCCCAAGTTTATCGAAACATGAAGGGAGGGACTTAGACACCCAAATCCCATTTCAATGCCCAATTGGCAACATCACTAAACATATGGTGTCCCTAAGGTTCCAAGGGACATATCATGATTCTCACGACTCAACATACCCAATCGTTCCACATATAGGTCCTACGATAATTCAAATGTCACACTAACCCCAAACACGATCCAAGGTTCATACGGGCATTTTATCAAACACTTGGTAACCCTAAACTCCAATGGCCACCAATCCTCCCACAAGTCGCCGACTACTCAAGTTATCCCTCTTGCGGGTATTTCATCGAACACGTGACGCTCACGTTAAACTCGAGTGATATTTAGACTCAATTAACCATAATACAATCCTCGGACCCCATCAATTGAACTCACAAGCCCCTAGGGCATTATATCGAACACCTAGCAGGCACAAGATCACCGCTCAATTCTACCACAATAAAACCCTAGGTCATGAAATGCAATCCACACAAACTATGGTCATTTAATCCACCCTACGTACACACACATACTCAATAGGAGTTAAGAACTTACCCACCGGAGCATCGCCCGAGAAGTTGCCGGAAAATTCGTCGGAAAATGTCCTCCACACCGCTGCGATCCAAACCCACCACCGCGTAGCTCTCGAGGTGCTCTTCGACGTTGATGAAGACCAAAACTTCAAAGCTTGAAGATGGGGTAAGCCCAAAAACCCAAATCTCGACGGATGGTGAAGATGTAGGGCTTGCCGGATAGCCCTTGATGAGGAGAACAAGCTTTCTCCTTCGTGGATCTTGAGTGGGTGCTTGGAGGGCCCTTGTTTTGAAGAGAGAAGTTAGAGATCTAAAATGGAGGAAGAGAGAGAGAGGGAGATGAGCTAGGACTGAAATTCGGGATCCCCAAATACCCTCAATACGCACATAAAACATATATATACCCCCATATAAAATGACAACAATGTCCTCCATTTAACTCAAAACATTTCGAATTAACAAGAGGGGACCGATCTGCAGTGGCTCGGGGGACCGGTCTCCTCAAAAATGTTGAGCCTACTGACCAATCCTGACCAGTCTGCAGCGGCTCGGGGGACCGGTCTCTATGAGGAAATTTTAAAAGTTTGCAAATGTGCCCTCCGAGAGTATTTCGATCATAACTTCTTTGTCCGAACTCCGATCGAGACGATTCAAGTTGCATTGGATTCGTAATCGAATTCTCTACAACTTAGTGAATAATGTATTTCATTTAAATCTACTTTTGAAATTCTAGGTTGTTACACTGTAACTTGTTCAAATATGCAAAAGTTACAGTGTCATTACACTACACGTTATAGTACATTATAACTTATTCATATATGCATTGTAACTTGTTTAAATATGCATAAGTTACAGTGGCATTACACAAGTTATATTACAAGTTTATAACTCTGTTATAACTTATCCAAAGTATAAGTTACAGTGCATATTGAACAAGTTACAATACACTGTAAATTTGATTACAACATATTGAACAATTTACAGTGCACTGTAACTTGTTATAACTTGTCCAAAATACAAATTATAGTGCATATTGAACAAGTTACAGTGCACTGTAACTTAACTTGTTCATAAATTTGTTATAACTTGTCCAACATTCAAGTTACAGTGCATATTGAACAAGTTACAGTGCATTGTAACTTGTTTATAACTTTGTTATAACTTGTCCAAAATGCAAGTTATATTGCATATTAAACAAGTTACAGTGCACTGTAACTTAACTTGTTTATAAATTTGTTATAACTTGTCCAAAATGCAAGTTACAGTACATATTAAACAAGTTACAATGCACTGTAGTTTTGATTATAACACATTGAACAATTTACAATACACTGTAACTTGTACTGTAACTTGTTTATTGAACAAGTTACATTGCACTACAACTTGTTTATCTACATTGAACAAGTTACAGTGCACTGTAACTTAACTTGTTTATAAATTTGTTATAACTTGTCCAAAATGCAAGTTACAGTCCATATTGAACAAGTTATAGTGCACCGTAACTTTGATTATAACACATTGAACAAGTTACAGTACACTGTAACTTGTACTGTAACTTGTTTATTGAACAAG
>NMUG010003214.1:0-15045 GCA_002855965.1 Monotropa hypopitys
AATAAAATCTACAACAGTCGGGAGCTTTTCTTATTGAACAAAAACAAAAATAGAGGTTGAGAAGATACCCATATATGGATTCTCCACCCCTTCCTGTCCCCGTGGGATCCCCGCCTTGCACTATAAAATCCTAAACGAAAACCAATGCCCATGGTAAGCTCCCCAAAACATACTCTTGTGCGCGCACAACAGGTGCATCACATAAAATCTTGAGATGGAATACCTTGATGATTCTGTGGAACTTGACATTGTCGTAGTAACCTCTGCGAGAGAGTTCAATGAAGTTTCTGCACGTTCTCGGTGCGTGCTCGTAGTACATCTACTTTTACATAATTTATCAAGTTACAATGACAAATCAATTTTACAGATTTATACACAAATAAACATTCACATTCGGGAGGGAGAGGGAGACAGAGGATAGTTACCTCGACAGTGAAGGAGCCCATGGAGGTCTCGAGAGTGACCTCTGGTGCTCCTCCTCCTGCATTGTTCCATGTCGTCATCTTCTTCTTCTTACGGAGCGAGTTGGGAATAAGATTTGCGCGTCTTCAGAGATCTAGAAACGGGTAGGGCTACTGCTTGCAAATTAAAATGGGGTTTCTATAAAATCCATTAAATACAATCCATTAAATTTTAAAATTTTATTTCCCAAAGTTACCTTTCTAGTAAATGACTATATTATTCCTCTATAATCTAAATACAGCCCTATTATTAGGGCTGCAACAAAAACCAAAATAACTGCGAAACCGGTTCAATCTGATCTGATCCGTATGTTATGGATTGGATCCGTGGACTAATGGTCCGGTCCCGAATTGAAAAATTAGAAAACCGTGACATATGGTTCGGACACGGTTTTTTATTTTGAAACCGTGGATTTAATCGAACCGGACCGTATAAATATATAAATTATATATATATATCAGTATTATTTTATTTATATATATTTTTTACTAAAATATGTTTGTATTCCAAATTCTATGGACCATTTGTTAGTTCAGTAATTTTCTAAGTGCATAATTCTATAGATCATTTGATTTTAAATTGCATTATTTAGACTTTTGATATACTTGAATGTCAATTTGAGTTATGTGCAAAAGTAAAAAATCGTCGATAAAACCGGGACCGAACCGTAGTTCGCGGATTGGTTCGGCTCATAAAACCGCGAGTCATGGTTCGGACACGGATTACAATATCAAAAAACCGTGAGTATCGGATTGGTCCTTGGATTTATAGAAAACCGGTCCGATCCGGACCGTGTGCACCCCTACCTATTACTATGACTACTTCACATTATTACTCAATATAGCCATTAATACAACCACTCGACCTCCATCCCATATAGCTCCCTCCCCTCAACCTCCATCCCCTCGACCTCCATCAAGTTCCTTCACTCCCAAAAAATCGTTCCCTCATCATCCCCTATATTCCTCCCTCCACAGAAATCATTAACGTAAAATATTTGTTGCGTACAGGAGTTTAATGGAAGAAGACAACAATGGTGAAGAAACAGTATTGCAATCGCAGGATGTTGTCGATTCCAATACTTTGGCTTTGACCCAAGATGGAGGGGAGCATGGGAAATTGTTTTGCGAAATTCTGTTGGTTTAGACGGAGAAGATGTAATCGACCAACAGAACGTAGTTCCAGTGTCGTAATGTTTTTATGTTTTCGGATATATACTTCCGTATTCACCTATATTTTTTGCTAGTTTGTTAACGATTTTTTTAAAACCTTTCGGTCTTGTTTTTTCGTATAACATATCAGTTTCGGTGACTAACATCCGATCGTAATGCCATGATTCGGTATTGTGTTCCCGTTCAATTCTAACATTTTCGGATGTTATCCTCCGAATGATAAATTCTTCGGACCAACAAAAAAGTAATTATTCTATTCGTATTTTACAGTCCAGTCCACATTACCTATTCGGTAAAGAACTTCCGAGTGACATAGTTAGTTTCAGTAAAGAACTTCCGACGAACATAACCAGTTTCTGGTTGATTTTCTAAGGTTGTCTAACAGAGGCTAACGTAATAGATCCTTGCTTCTACTTCCTACAGGTTGACAAAGATGATAGCATTCATGAACAATTAGGGGACAATGTTAACGTGGTTTCTGTTGATGGATCAACCTTAGAAAGTCGAACTGGACCAATTAGCGTTGATTATACCAAAGCATTCACAACAGACACAGTATGTTTTCTTTGACTTCTAGTCTGCCTTCTTTGAGTAATACATGCGCTTGATTTCATTGTGAGAAAATAATAATTCATTTGTGTATTTAGGTATTTTCCACGCAAGAGGAGGTTGTGGAATGTGCCAGGATGACGGGTAAAACTCAAGGTCTTGTCATTGTGATAAGAGTTCTGAAACCAGTGTAAAAAATAGGAGGCCAAGGATCAGATTTGGCTGCGAACGGGGTGGTAAGTACAGGAAGTTTGTTAAGAAAATAGATAAGGAGGTAAAACGGAGGCCTAAAAACACGGAGACTAAGAAATATGAGTGCCATTTTGAAATAAATTGTTTTAGAGAACTTCGTGGTTAGACAGTACATGTAGCCAACGACTTGCATAATCATCCCAATGTTGTTAACCTTGAAGGACACTCTTTTGCGGGTAGGTTGTCCAGGGATGAGGCTTCGTTAATGGTGGAGATGTCAAAATTTCTAGTCAAACCTAGAGACATTTTGACGACACTAAAAAAGCGGAATGGAAGCAATGTCAGCACTATTAAGTCAATTTACAATGCACGACAAAGCCACCGAGTTATTGATCTTGCCGGAAGATCACAGATGCAAAATTTGCTTCAAAAACTATCCGAACATAAATACATATAGTGGCATCAGAGGAATGAGTTGACACAATGTGTAACGGACTTGTTTTGGTCACATCCAATTGCGGGTAATTTGTTACGAGCATTCCCAAGAGTGTTGATTATGGATTGCACTTACAAGACCAATCGGTACAAGTTTCCGTTACTCGAGATAGTTGGGGTGACTTCAACTGAAATGACTTTCACTGCGGCCATTGCTTTTATGGAGTTTGAGAAGGAAGACAACTATGTTTGGGTACTTGAAAGGTTAAAAGGTATGATGCATCCTCAGTCGTTACCTAGCGTTATCGTCTGCGATCGGGAATTGGGTCTCATGAATGCTATTGGATACACTTTTCCACTTGCCAACAATCATTTATGCAAATGGCATATAAGTAAGAACATCTTGGCTAAGTGTAAGAAAATGTTTGATAAATAAATGTGGGAGCTTTTTAATCTTACTTGGAACATGATTGTACTATCGCCCACTGAAGAAGCGTACAACGATCATGTTAGGGGAATGGAACGAGATTTTAGCATGTACCCTGCTGCATTAAGTTATGTTAAGGATAATTGGTTGAATTCCTACAAGGAAAAATTTGTCGGTGCATGGACAGACGCTTTTATGCACTTTGGTAATCGCACGAGCAACAGGTATATAGTTATTTTCTTTTAATCACCATATAAATTGTTTAAATGTTAGCACCGATATACAATAATAATGACATTTTCTTGATAGGACGGAGAGTGCACATTCAAAGTTGAAAAGGTACCTTCAATCATCCCAAGGTACGTTCGATGGTGCTTGGGAGAGAATGCACGGTCTTGTGGAGCTACAATGGACAGAAATAAAAGCATCTTTCGAGCGTAGCTTAGGTGCTGTTCACCACTCTTTCAAAGGTCCATTATTCAAAGAGTTGAGGGGTTTTGTTTCGAAGAATGGTATGGAATACGTTCTAGAACAAACACGAAGAGTGCAATTTGTCATACAAGGTAACGTTCCATGTGACTGTTCCATCAGATCTACCCATGGAATTCCTTGCGCTCACGAAATCGCACCATTCATGGTTCAAGGTATGCCGGTTCCGCTGTCACTTATACATGATCATTGGAAGAAGTTGGATATTACTGCTCCTCCGGAAGACCCTACATTGCCGCATACATTCAAGGCTGATTTTGACCAACTTTTTAAGCATTTGTTAAACCATGGATGAAGCAATGAAAATAACAACCATGACGAAGATAAAGGAGATTGTGTATCCATCTTATAGTCAAATGCTCGAGCCACAAAGTAAGGCAAATCCTTATTGTAGGAAAAAGGAATACACGTCTACGAGAAGGACCCCATCACAGTTTGATTGTGTTGAACCATCCGTAAAAAAGCTGAAAGTAACAAAAGAAAAAGTCAGATGTAAAGCAGTACCGAAGAACACTATCCATTCCCCTTATGTGACACAGTTCCCCAACGTTGTTCAAAACTACATTCAAGGCGTAAAGGACATACCTGCTGATGGAAATTGTGGGCTTCGTGTTGTAGCTGACTTGTTGGGTTTAGGGGTTGACGATTGGGCAGGAGTGAGGAGGAGTCTTACTACTGAACTCTCTGCGAACGTGGAAAACTACACGCAAATGTTCCGTGAAATTGGAAGGGTAGACGAGTTATTACGCACGTTGTCCTTCTATGAGGATCGTCTAGCACCATTCGACAAGTGGATGACAATGACGGACATGGGCCACCTAATTGCGTCGTGCTATGATGTGGTTCTATTATTCCTATCTCGCCGTCAATGCCTTACATTCCTCCAATTACGGTCTCTGCCCAAATCTACTATCGAACGCAGAGTAATATGCGTAGGATTTGTTAATGATTGCCATTTTGTGGAGGTACAACTTTGGTATTTATTGTTTTCCTACGTTATTCTATTTTTATGTATAGTACAAGACAACTAACTCTCATCCAATGAAATGAATGCATGTATTCTTAAAGCCACGTTCTCCTATTCCTCCTGTAGCATGCAACTGGCATACCTTTCGCCACTCCTGTGTACAAGGATGGGATACATCATACCATTTTCAAATGGATGAATTTACAAAAAGTGTTGGTTCGGACACTGCAATGAGAGAGACTGTTATTATAGACTTATAGTACGAACTACCAAGTACTTACAATGTGCTGTAATTGTACAAGACCGTGGAAATAATGATTGCCAACAGGCCTTATTTATTGTGCTGCATGGTTGTATGTGGATTCTGTTTTTTCGTTGTTTTCTACCATTCAGATACAAAATTCCGGAAAAATGTATCATTTCGGACATAAATGTCCGAAGTACGATATTACTTTCGGACTTAACTTCCGTAGAAGACTACATTTAGCAATTACGTGGTTGTATTTAGAATTGCGATGATGCGAGATATTTTTAAACCCGATTTTATGTCATTGGGCAATGGGTTCATTGCACATTACGGCCTTATATGTACAGCTTTATACCTAAATCGAATTGTTGAAGGAATCCATACATTAGCTTCTATTTTTAAGAGTTTTCAGATTGTGAAAACATGGAGAATGATAAATCTGGAAGGATGACTTCTTTGCTAAAATGTAGTATGAGTACCAGCTCACGCCAAATGAACATAATACTGGGCCCTGTCGGTATTGTTCAAGCGGCGATGCAGCAAAGGGAAGTGAGAAAGAACGTGGAACAGGTCATTGCGACACAAGAGTTCATCGAAAGGTTGTCACTGAATCGGCACTTCCGGATGACACGGATTTCAATAAACCACCATGGCTAACCATTGTGGAGTACAGTTATTTTGATATGGATGGGTATGTTGACCTAGCCACTTTGAAGATACTGGATAAATTTTCACGAGTTGGGCTGATAAGTATTGGCTTTACCATGGTTATAGGTTGTATATATATATATGGAACTATAAACCCACCATATTTGATCACCTCGATTTCCTTTTTGACGTATTTTTTAACGTTTGTCTTAGTCCATAGCTGTGGTTAAGTCAGTAACTAAGAATGATAGTGGAATTTTTCTTCTGGAACTCAAAGACCGCACAACAACCGTTCTAGTATCCCTACACCATAAGACTGGGAAGCTGTTTGAGGGCAAGGTCAAAGTCGGTGCATGCCTAGTCATTAATGACTACGTCACTTTCTGTCCTAACATTCACAACCGGTCACACATGTATGTCAATATCACGGAGAAGAACCTCGCAATTGTATTCGAGTCCTGATATTTCCACGTCTACATCTTGGCTAATTTTATGTTATTTATCTTTTCGATCTGGTTGTCTATGTACTGTGTATTTTGAACAACTTAAATTATATGTATTGGTCGTGAGACAAATGGGTTGTTACATGTAATTGTTTTGGATTTTTCAAAGTGTGATTTAAACTCTCCAACCTAAATGCGGAGTACAACCAATTACCTAAACAGAATGAACTGAAAATTTATCATTTTGTCCATGACTGTGAACTACAGAACACTTCAGAAGTTAGTATCCGAACGAATGTGTATAGTCTGAAAGTTATTTTCTGATATAGTAACTTATGTTCGGTGTTTACTATCCAGTTATGAGATAATAATTCAGAAGTTACAGTCCGTACGACTGTAATATTTTCTTTGTGTGTTGTATTTAGATAAATGCATGGGCTGTATTCAGCAATTATATTGCTTCGGTGGTAAACATTTGATTGGACAATCAATATTCGGAAAGTGAGTTCCGCAAAGGTATACACAAATCGGTTCTGAATATCCGAAACATTTTTTTGGCTTTTTTGAAAGACAACAAACAATAATTTTTCTTACACTTATAGTCATTTTTTGTTGGAAAAGGATAAACTTTGTGTGTAATACACAACCCCTGACTTGTGTATATTAAGTTAAGTTTTAAAAATTGGTTAAAATAATGCATGCTAAACTTTGAAGAAGTGAAATACATTAAGTTTTAAAAATTGAATGGACATTGCATGAATTGCAAGGTAACACCATAATAGAAATTGAAGTTAAAGATGCTTGAATTGCATGAATCATATGCAAAGTTAAATTGTCTTAAAAATGTGAATGAAAATTTATCTTGGAAGACAAGACTTAGATGTCTCATAAACCAAGGCTTATTCAAGAGTGAATGTCCGAAAGTTCACATCTTAATTCCCAGTAGAAGAGACCTGACCAAAGCCCCAATTCCCGCAAATGTATACCAGACTTCCGGTAGACCAAAAGCCAAAGAAGAAAATCAAGTTTTTTGAACCTTTCTGAGGTCTGATGCACACTGGCCTAAGGACCGGTCCAAGGACCGATCCAAGACCGGATCCACCGGTCGCTGCGCCGGTGTATCTGTTGGTCGTGCAAATCTGTAGAAATCGTGAAAACTATTTTAAATGTTTTAGGCTTTGATTTTCAAATTACTTTCAACCAAATAATTTACGTGATGTATATGATATATACGAATTATGTTTCGTGGGTCAAATTTGTCCAATTCAAATCAAAGATGAATTGTCGCATCAATTTCCATTTTAGGCTAAGTTTCTTCTGAAACACAAATCCTCGGGTGTAAAGCTATATCACACTTTTGGTTTCTGAGAAAGGATGAGTATGACATTAATTCAGTCTATGTTTTCAAACCTTGAGCCTCACAACCATCAGATCTTAGAAGAGTTTTGAATTGGGTTCTGTTTTTGGTTTTTGCCCGTTGGCTTAGCATTCAACCAACTCACACATATATGTGTGATACTCGATTGAGATAATAAGCGGGAGACATTGAGAGAAGGGGAAGGAAAATTTCATAGAGCATTTGGCTCTCCCCAAGAACCACCACCACACCAAATCTTCCACTTGAGCAAAACCTAGTGTGTGTGTGTGTGTGAACCACAACTCAAAACCTCATCTCCTCTCCTCCATACTAATCTATTGAGATTTTTTCGTGAGAGAATGAGTGTGATTGAGGGATCTTGGGATGTCTCGATGAACCTTGGTGAAAATAAACTCCTCCCAGCTCAGAACTTCATCTCCTCTCCAGCCCGACATTGTGCAATTATTTTACTGAGAGAGATTGAGACATCAGCATCTGCTATGCCACATTTTCACTCAACATTTTCCTCACCATTGTTTATATGCTTGGATATGGTCTGATGCTAAAATACATCAACTGGCCTCAAAAACTGTGTAGAGCAGAATGTGGTAAAAAAGCACATTATCCTAAGTTAGTATGGTATGATCAGGACATCCAAAGCCCACGTATGTGGTGTGTAAGTTCAAGTGTTGTGGTAAGATTTTTCCTCAAAAGGGCTGAGTAAAGTTGTGCTCCTTGTTTTTATATCATAATCATTCGTCCTTAGTTTTATATGGTAAAATCAAGTTAAGGATAATGAATGTGTGCATCTATTAGTCATTATACTCTTACCTTGGTATAGTGCATATTCACATAGTGTCTCAAGGCCTTGTCAAAACACAGAAATCTGATGTGAGAAACCTGTCATATTTAGATAGTCATGGCTTGCTAGTAAGGCTGATGTGTTGCAATATTTACTTAACTCTCACACAGTCTTGCTATACTAGTTGTTATGCATGAGATACATTTTTGGATATCCATATGCCTCTTCTTTATATTGGACTTGACGTGTGATAAACTACACCACCTCATACTCACTTGGTTAGAACATATTTAGAGTGTGTGTGTTTTGAAGGAATGGAAAATAGAAACTTGACATGTTTGTACTATAAGACTTCTCTATATGTTTCACTTAGTAAAATATACTTAGAGAACGTTAGCAAAGGAAATCTTGGCATAGTTGGACTTTAGTACATCTCACGTGCTTACATTGTCATATTCCTTACTTGAGATTATATTGCATGCCTAAGATTGTCACCACATTGGTCTTGAATAGAAGTCCTAACTACATTTTCTAGAAAGTTAATAGTTGACTAATTTGCTATACACATTCAGATCTCATATGCTTCACTTGGTATACACTTGTTAGAGAGATTACATTTGCAATCACTACCCTGTAGTTTAGTTTGGACTATTTTGTATGTGGTGTACTTTGATACCCTTAAGCTTTTAATTTGGCATATCTAATTCAGGGTTGTTATCTATATATGCGATTTTACTGTTATATTTCTTACTGCCACATGTTGCATTTAATGAGTTGATTGAGTGTGCAGTTGAGAAAAAGATTTACGAAGGATCCGGATTGCATCCTATCTCGGGCATTCATTGAAGGAAATCAGTGCAAGGAGGATTAAGCTAAAGACTAGAGCTTGAGCCAGAAGCCTTAGTTTTTGCCTCACTTGGGCCAAGCACTTTATTTGTATTTAGTCTCAGTTGTCTTTTGAGCTTTAACTTTCATAGCCTATCTTGTAGTAGGAATTTTAGTTATATTCAGTACTAGATAGGAATTTGGAAACTTGAGCGATTATGTGATACTTCTACATAAGTATCCACCTAGACTCTCTGGGCTTCATTTATTAGCCATACAGTTATAGAGTCCGAGAGTACTTCACTGTACTACTCACTGCACTCTCCTGAGCGTCATTGATTTTATCTGCTGAAAGTGTTTTTGATAGGGGGTGTGCTTTGACTATAGCACATCTCTTGGTTTTATATCTTTCCAGCCATACACTTATACTGCACGTGCACAAATACCTACCCTAGTGAGACTTGAGCTATATCCACTATGTAATCTCGTGGGAAAGGGCTAGCGCCCCCGGGTAGAGTTCCTAGAGTGTCATAGGCACCAGCTTTATACTTTTGACCTTTATAGTTGTTCCCCCATAAACCTACATCTTGTGGGGTGTAGTCAGGACTTGTAGTAGTCTTGTGAATCTGTGTTTTGCGGGACACAGTCAGGATTAGAGTCGACCCTGCAAATCTATATCTTGCGGGGTATAGTCAGGACTTGCGGTTCTTAGCAATCTATATTTTGCGGAGTATAGTCAGGCTTGGTGTGAGCCTGGATGAGTGAGCCTCGGCCCAAGGGGGTCAATAAGATAGAGACTGTGTGGGCTCTATAGTTGAGGTTATCCATAGCTTAGGTAGAAGTTAGAAAGAGAAGTTCGCGTTATCTCTGTAAGTGATTACATAGTGGAACTGGGGTGCTCCCAGAAGGAACCACCCCGAAGAGTGGACTAAGCGATTGCTGAACCACTATAAAAATCACTATGTCACATCTCTCTTTCTCTTACCTCCTCTTACTCACCATTATTTTCATTGTGTTTATATTTATCTCACTAACACGTTTGTTTCTATTTTGGTTATAATTTATTATAAAAGAATTTTTAAGGAAAAATATCAAAAAGTTTTAAAAAGGCCATAAAAATTAGAAACACTTATTCACTTCATCTCTAGGTTTCTATCATGTACATTTTACAATTTAGCACATTAAAATAATCTTAACAAATAAATCACAATAAATGTGTGCATAAATCAATAAAAGTATGAAAATTAAGGAATAAATTATTCTAAAAATATGCAATATTTGATATCAATCACACACCCAACTTGAGCTTTGATAGGCCCTAGCAAACCTAACTAATTCAACTCAGTCTTAAAAATGAACACAAATTAAATAAAATATAGTATATTTCTTTTAAACTCTAGGGTGGCCCCGGTAGGACTAGTATGGTCTCGTGAGGGTTTTCAGTAGCATTAAATTACAGAATATAGTGCAATCCTTTTACATGGATTATTAATATGGGATACCTCATAACAATTTTTTTATTAAACATTGGAATAAGGATCATCTAAAGATAAATTGGGCAAGTAAAGTTCTAAATGCTATCAAAATTTTGGAAATAAAACCATGGCATGTAGAATTATTATGTGTGATCAAGGTTGTAGTCGCAAGCAAGAAATAATCCAAAATGTCTTTCTGGATCGAGTCTCGACTTTAATTCTCACTATGTCATGCACTCAACAGAAAACACTCTAAACAAAGGTACATATTGCAACTCTCAAATGTGCAAGTGGAGGATATATGAATTAAAATAAGACATTTTGCACATTTTGACACTAAATAAAGTTATATAGGTGGATAATGATCTCATGTAACGAATACTAAGCATTGAGAATTATCTCATCCATCAAACTACAATCCATTACCCATATGTTCAAATATAACTTTCACTCTAGTTATAATGATAGGTAAAGGAAATGTGTATAGGGCAAAAGGTGTAGCATTGTAGTACTTGAGAATATTCTAACAATAAATATAGATGGAAATTAAGCAATGGGGGTCTCGCCATCTAATTTGTTTCTTATTTTCTTTATTTTCAACCGTGTTGTATTCTTTTTATTTTTATTCAATGCATCCCAACAATTAAGAATAAAATGTTTCTTTTTATTCAAGAATATTGGTACCCCTCAACTTAAACATTTTTTATTCTGTATACTCTCCATGTATTATTCTTTTATAGGGTAGGTGCATCATCAATAAACACCATTTATTTTTATTTATCACCTTATTTCTTCAATAAATTTTTTTACATGAAATTTGACCCTTCTCAAGATACAATGTGAGGTCCTGACCCGACAAAATAAGCCTAAAATATATTTATTGGGTGAAATATAATTTCTAGATTTTTTTGAGAATTTTTAGATTTTGTGTAGAATTTATTAAGGCTTTAAAAAGAAATTATAGGGTTAAAATAATGATCCTCGCACTTCAACGATTATGAAACATCCTTCGGATTTCTCCCAGGACTTCAAATCGTCAAGGACCAAGGAAATCTCTTTGTTCTTCCCTCTCATACCCTCTATAGATCCAAAAGGAACAATGAAGGCCACAATACAACCTCCTTATAATGGTTCAGAAATTATTAATATAATTTTCCGTTATTTCAATTATTCTTGGGAATATCTATTTATTTTATTTCCTTCAATTTTATTCGAGCAAGTTCCTTATTAATTCTTTTGAATTAATATTCGTAGTAATAAGTTAATATCAATTCCCAATTGATCTTTCTAAGTTTCCCGAGCCTCCTCGAGATGATTTTTGGGATCACGAGGAGTTTAGTATGCTCAATATGGGAACTTGGTGCATTTATGGATGTACGATTGATTGCCACGAGTGTTTGGCAATCACATTTCAAGTGTTTGGGCTCTCCTCAATTCACCCTCCATTTTGATATACAGAAGCCCCAACCCCCCTGCATTTCGATAAGCTGGGTTAGAGGTGACTGGGAAATGTCACATTTCGATATGCATATGTATGGCATATCGAAATGTTGCTTCATGGATGGTCAGCACTGGACTTGTATATCGAAATACACAAGAGGTGTATTTCGATATGCTCACTATATGTTCCCCCCTTCTTTCTGTGTATTTCGATATACACACTTAGTGTATATCAAAATACCACCCTTCTGTTGGCAGACCGATTGAGTGTATTTCGATATGCACTTATGTGCATATCGATATGGAGGTCCACTGGTCCCATCCACGTATGTTGCATTTCGATATACCCTCTTTGGGGTATATCGAAATATAAGTCCTCTGTTTTATTTTCCTTCAGTTGCATTTCGATATACCCTTTGGAGGGTATATCGAAATACAAACACTCTGATCGTTTTTTTTAGTGTATTTCGATATATCACTATAGGGTATATTGAAATGTAGAGTTTGCTGGTGTATATCGATATGCGGCTCAATAAGGGTATTTTCGGGCTAGGTTTTGGGTATATATATATACTCTTTTCCTACTCAATCCTACAAGAAAAACATTTCAAATACAACACACCAGCCGCACAACTTCTCTCTCTCCCCTTCTCTCACATTTTCTTCTCTATATCCCACTTCTCTCTTATTTCTCTATCCAAGATTGAAGGATTTTGGGTAAAAGACCTTCCCAAACATTGTTCCCCTCACCATCCTCTACACTTGTGCGTGCTTGGCTACGTGGGTTATGTGAAGAACTCCCACCTAGAGTTTTGGGTCTCACTCCTAAGAGGTAGAGTACTTCTAAACTTGTGTATACATGTTGTAGGGCTTCTCCTTCACCCTCTTTTATGCAAAAATTTTGTGTATGCATGTCTAGGGTTTGTCCTAGGACTTCAAGTGTTGTGTAAAGGGTCTAGGGTTCAATTGGCCTTACATGTAATATCCTACTACCTTCAATTTCATGTTTCCAAAACAAATAGTGAAAACCTCCAATTTCTACCAAAAACCCCTAATTTGATTTTATGTACTAAATTTGGGGGAAACAGAAATTGACCTTGGAAACATCAAATAGGAAGGTTGAATTGAACATTGGTATATTGATACCTTGAATTTTTTTGGAATTTGACCATTGGCCTAAAATTGAGAATTTTGCGAAATTGGAAGTTTGAATCAAATAGTGGTTTAATATGGATATCGATCCTTGAGTTGGATATATTAATGGGATTTTGATCCCTAGAATTTTGATCCTTGAACGTTCTACGTTCACGACATTGCACAATGGGGGTTTGATTGGATCCTCTTGTCGAGTCGAGTAATACGATAAATTATACGGTTAGATAGTTTACGAGCATCTAGTGCGGAGTTAATAGCCTAAACTCTTAATTATATAAATGATTAACCTTATATGGATAACGAATTGGAAAATCAGTGGAAAATCCTTATTTTGATAAGGAGTGGTTTGACACGGTTATGTGATATTGGCAAGTATTTGGAAATAAATTGGGTTATTGGAAACGATATTTGGATCACTCAATTATATTTGGTTACTTTAAATTGGAAACCTATTGGACTCTCTTGCATGTATCGCATTCATACTTTCTTGTACACTCTCTCACACACACAACTATTGCATATATCATATGTTTAGATCTCGTTTATTAGGCATATGTCTAACCCTCTATTTTTAGGGAAAGATCCTTTGGCTTAGCTTGGGAGTGGTGTTCAAAGACTTTGGAAGAGCTTTGAAGACCTTAAACTTGTAATGCACTTCTTATTTATATTTCCGCACTTTATTTATTTCCTTTTGGTACCCGGGTCTGTAATAATTAGAACTAAACCATTTACTCATTTACTTTCTGTTGTGGTTTGGCATGTGGTATGGGCATACATGTGATGGTTGGGTTTTATGTTGTAGTATTTCATTTAAATGCTCTAATATCCCTTTTAAAAAAACAGTTTAAATTTCAGGGCCATTACAATTGGTATCAAAACTTTAGTTTTATAAACTTAGGGACTTTGGGAAGATACTTAGTCTCGATGGGTGTATTGTGTGACTGCTGTATTACATCTCATATGATTGTGCACGTGTGCTTGTGTGTTGAGTATTTGTATGCATTGCATAAGAGCCGATATGGAAATTTGAAACAAATAATTTATAAAGGCCTATTCTTAGAGTCCTTTCTTATCATTGGTCGTCTAGGGTGTTTGACCCTTATTGGTAGTAGTTGAGTTGTTCCTCTTAGACTTTCTAGTCGTTGGTATCTATTTCGAGTCTTGATCGATGTTCCAACCTAGTCTAGTGGTTGTTTTTGGTGACTTATCCTAGACCATATGGACCTCCTTATTGATGATATCTTCATTCTTTCTATATTGTAGAATCATGGCTAACCGTCGTAGTTGTGGACATCATGGAGTTCTGATTCCCGACGAGGGTAGTGAAGAAGTCAATGGCCTAACTAGGAATCTTCTAGGCATTGCCTAACCTGAAGGGGTTATCCCCGGAGAGATGGCAAATGCCAGCCAATTCATTCGGTATATCGCTACAGCTATGGTTGAGGCTAGTCGAGGGGTTGTTGTGCCTCAAGAGAATGCTCCCAATCGTATTTCTGAATCTCTTCGGGAGTTTCGCCATATGGATCCACCAAAGTTTAATGGTGAATGCAATCCAATTGAGGCAGATCATTGGATGACGGAGATCCGAAAGGTTTTCGAGGTCCTTGAAATCTCCGAGAATAAGGTTCGTCTCTGACTCGCTTTGTACCAACTTATTCAGGAAGAAAATGCTTGGTGGACTTCAATTGTTGAAGCACGGAGGGATGCACTTCGTGTCCTCGCTGGTGCAAACCCTAAAGCTATCATCGACCCTCTTGGATCCATTACTTGGGATAATTTTGAAGCCATCCTTGAAGGTCAATACTTTCCAGAATCTTTTTATAATGGTCTCCCCGAGCAGTTTGAGAGGCTCGAGTAGAGAACCATGTTAGTGACTCACTATACCGTCAAGTTCCAATCCTTGTCCCGGTTTGCTCAGGATTGGGTTAGTTCAGAAGAGAAGAAGTGCAATAGGTTTGAG
>NMUG010003215.1:0-15042 GCA_002855965.1 Monotropa hypopitys
CTAACAAGTTAAATATTCTAACAAGAATAATTATATAAACAATTAAGCATTTAATTAAATCATGACAAATATTATTCAAGAAGTAATTTATTCATATTGAATAAATTATTCAACATGTGAAGCATAATTAATATTTCCATAATTATTTTAATCAATTAATCTAATTAAATTATTTTATCAAACTTAATTTGTGCAACATAAAATCACATAAATTTATACAAAGTCATCATCAAAACATTAGGACTAACAACTGTCGGTATGGAGCTCTTGCACTTGTGAACTATACAGTGGGCATCCCTCTTGTCCTCTGGTAAGGAACCGTCCTTTAAAAAGGAAATGATGGGGTCCATCTAGCTTGGTCCTTGGCTGATGAAGTAGACCGTAGCTTGCTTCGGCAGATCTATGCTTGATTGGTCCATGCTCTAGATGTTGATTGTTCTCTGCTCCTTGGCTTCTGTAGCTGAAGCTATCCCTGTGAGGGCGTCGACATGAGCGTTCTTCTCCCTACCAAATCTGGATCTGTTTGAATAGCCCCAGCTTTTCCCTTGCTTTATAGACATATCTTCTCATCTGCTCATCTCATCACTCATAGTCACCATTGATTTGGTTTACTACGAGCTGAGAGTCGATGTATACTGTAAGGCTCTGGATCCCCAATTCTTCGACTGCTTTGAGTCCGACGAGCAGATCTTCGCACTCAGCTTCATTGTTGGAAGCACTGAAGTTGAGCCAAAAGAAATTCTCGTGAGCGACACCCTCTGGTGAAATGAGTACTACTCCGGCCCCATTTCCTCGGTAGTTTGAAGCGCCGTCCACGAACAGCCTCGAAGATTCTTCATCTAGAAATTGCTATGGTTGGTCTTGAGTTGCATGGTTTTCTTTGGTTTGAGACTCCTCAGGTCAAGGGGAGTACTCGACAATGAAGTCGGCAAGGATCTGGCCCTTGATGGTCGTCCTGGGTTAGAACTTGATGTCAAAGTTGGCAAGCTCGATGACCCACTTGGTTATTCGGCCTAAGAGGTCGACACATCTTAGTAGTGACCGAAGAGGAAACTCGGTCAAGATAACAATGGTGTGTGCTTGAAAGTAAGGTGCAAGTTTCCTCGAAGCAATAACCAAAGCATATGCAAGTTTTTCCAAGGGAAGGTACCTGGTTTCTACACTGATGAGGGACTTTCTTGAAAAGTAGAGCAGAAGTTGCTCGTTACCTTCTTGTCAAAACAATGCCGAGCTTAAGGCATGTAGCATTGCGTCCAAGTAAAGGAATGACTCTTCCCCCTCCATTAGTTTAAAAATAATAGGAACCAAAGAGAGATAGGTTTTGAGGTAGCCGAGGGCTTCTTTGCACTGGTCAGTCCATTTGAAGTGTCGTTGGTTACTCTTTTTCAAGACTTCGTAGAACGGGCAACACTTGTCTGAGGATCGACTGATGAACGGTTTTAGAGCTACCGCCATTCCTGTTAGCTTCTGTACCTCCTTCAGGGTCCTGGGATCTTCTATCCTTTGGATGGCTGAGATTTGGGAAGGGTCGGCTTTAATGCCTCAGCGCGTGACCAGGTATCCCAATAACTTCCTGGAGCTAACACCGAAGGCACATTTTAAATCATTGAGCCGAAGCTTATATTCATTCAGAATGATGAAGACACTCTAGAGGTCTTTTAGGTGACGATCTTCAGTCTTGCTTTTGACCACCATATCGTCGATGCATGTCTCCATGGTGTCGCCGAGTTGGGAGTTGAACATTTTTGTGATTATCCTCTGGAATGTAGCTCCGATGTTTTTGAGGCCGAAGGGCATGATTTTGTAACAGAAGAGACCACGAGGAGTGATGAATGTTGTCTTTTCTTGGTCCGGGTTGAACATTGCAATCTGGTGGTGCCCTCGGTAGGCATCCATGAAGCTCATGCAGGGATGTCCAACCGTTGAGTCGACCAGCTGGTCTATCCTTGGCACTGGAAAGATGTCTTTGGGGCAAGCCTCATTGAGGTTGGTGTAGATTACACAAACCCTCCACTTGCTAGTCTTCTTTTTGACCACCACCGTGTTAGCCAACTAAGTGGGGGTATTAAACTTCTTTAATCGCTTGAGCTTCGGTCAGCCGATCGACCTCTTCTATGATAGCATCGGTATGAGCAGCTGCCAACCGTCTGGCCTTCTGAATGACTAGTCGGCACTCCGGTCGGACATTGAGGTGATGGATGATGAAGCATAGGTCAATGCCTGGCATCTCATAGGGGATTTAGGCAAATATTTCTATGTCGCTTTTGAGGAGTTTGATCAGGTCATCGTGCTCCGCGCCGACTAGTGAAGAGCCGATAAGAAAGAAAACTTTGGATCATTAGTACTTAAGGGTACGGTCACAAGATCCTCAATTGATTTATTAGAGGCACTTGTACCGATGTCCTCAAGCATCGGTTGGTCTGGAACCTCCATCCAGTGTACCTGTTCTAGAATGACCTTTCCTTTGACAGCAGCAATATAGCACTGCTTCACTGATATTTGGTCACCCCGAAACTCTTCGACTCCTCGGCTGCCAATGAATTTGATTACCTGGTGGTACGTGGAAGCCATTCTCTTGATGTTGTGGACCAGGTTCGGCCTAAGATAGCATTCAAGGGTGATGGGATATCGACCACCACGAATTCCACTTCGATTGTGACTGAGCCGATCGACACAGGGATGAGGATTTTGCCAAGTGGCTAGACCGAGGCCGCATTAAATCCTACCGGTGGTACATCGGTCGGTTGTAAGTCTTCTGCTTTGTACCCCATTTTCTTGAATAGGGAATAGTACATAACATCGGATGAGCTACTGAGGTCAATGAGGACCCTTTGGACACTGCACTCGGCGATTTGTAGAGTGACGACCAGGACATCGTCATGAGGGTGCTGAACCCTGTCGGAATCCCTGTCTAAAAATGTGATAGCATACCTGGGCTCCGTCTTGTGCTTCTTCGGCATAGATTGTACCAATATGACTTCCCTTCCGGCAATCTTCTCCAGCTGTGACCGAAGCTTCTCTTCCTGACGGTGATCCACCATGTCATGGATAACGTTGATCATTCGTAATGCCAGTTTTGGATCTGATTGACCTGCTTTGGCAGTGGTCTTTTCTGTATCGATGTATGGACCCAAGTGTTTGGCTGTCACCATCTCCTCAAGAAAATCCTTGTATGCTTGACAGTTTGTAGTCAGGTGGCCTTTCTCCCTAAGGTAGAAACACCTGAATTTATTATTTCCATTTCTGGGGGCTCCTAACCGTTTCTCAGGCCACCTGAAGAATAGATCCTTTTCGATTTTGCGTAGAAGTAAGAAGGTTGGCTCCATGAATATAGTGGTGTGGGCTACAAGCTCATATGACTTGCAGGTTCGGGCCCCCTGCCTACACAATATTTGTTTCCTTCTTCTGTACCGAACCGATGTTCGATGTGCTATGATCGGAGCATTGTTCGGTCTTACTTCTTTCCTCCTTGGCCTCCTCAAGCTTTGAGTAGAGCTCAATCCTAGCCATGAGCTCATTCATTGTGACCAGAGGGAATATCATTAGATCTTCAAACTCTCGGCTGGAGTGGTCCAGGCCGAGCTTGAAAGATGTCACCGCGATCTTCTAGTCACAATCTTCAATCTCGTTGTAGAGGTCTCAATACTAGGCTGCGTACTGACACCAAGATTTGGACCTCGCTTGTCGTAGGCCGAGGAGGGAATCAACCTCTTTCTTCACTCTCGAGCTGCGAATGAACCGAGCCAGGAAGGCCGTTGACAGGTCCCTCCATGATGTGATGGACCCAGCCGGAAGTCGATCAAACCACAAGAGTACAACCTTACCGAGACTGGAGGGAAAAAGTTTGTGCATAAGTGCATCCTCACTTGAATATAGGGACATTATTTGTCGAAATTAAACTATGTGGGTGTACGAGTCCATTTTGGGGTCATATTTATTAAACTTGGGGGCTGAGAAGCCTGTCGAGGGCCTCATCACCTAAATCTCTGGAGAAAATGGGGTGTAGGTGCAGTCTCTCCCATCGGCGCTGCTTGTCTGGTTGTGCTGGCCGAACCTCCACTCTCGGCCTCTAGGTAACCTCCTACTCTGAGCGTGGAGCTCGGATATTTCCGTAGCCACTTCGTCTATGGCTTCTGGATGGCGATGGCTCTCGCTCTACCCTTGAATGGGCCTACCCGCCGGTACCACCGCATTGGGACCGAGCCGATCAAAGATGGTCCTCCTCTAGCTTTCTGTCGAATGCTCATCCCTGTTTCGGATAGGCGAGAGGCACCGTCTAACATGGCAGTCCTCGTTTCCACCCTTCCGGATAGGGATTTAGTCCTGTCTTCTCCCCAAACGGTTCAGTGTCGACACCCTTCTCTACCAGAGGGCCTGCTTCTGTTCGGTGAGGGCGTTCAATATTCTGGGTCATATTATTCAGTCTGGCTGAGAGCCTGGACCGTACTTTCTGTCCTGGTGGCTTACTTTAAGTGAACCATCTCACATATAAGGGCATTGATTTGGTCATCCCTCTTCCCCAGACCGTCTTGGAGCTGTCAGATGTAATGTTTGGTGGTGAGCTTCGCTGGAGGATCAGGACATGTTGTCGTGTGGTAGCTAGCATATTTAGCAAGAGCTCGCCCAGGAGTACGGGTAATGGGGTCTGGAGTTCTGTCTCCCCCAATGACCTCCTTTCCCTTGGCCTTACGACCATTAGACAAGTTTCCCTTCGAGGTATTCTGGTTTTTCGAGTTCAGCATCTGATCAAAGTATGACAGGAATGAGTGTTTGGAGCGTTGAAAGCATCCCTAGTGGAGTCGCCAATTGTTGGAGGGTAAGCCTTCAACTAGTGGATACAAACAGCTAGAGGTGATGTTTGAATAAACAACCTACAAAAGAGAGAAACGTTAGGCTACCGGTAATGCCACCGGTGAATCCTCCGATGATTAAGTCAGCAAGTGCTTCTAGAGAAAGAGAGCAATTTGACAGACTTTAGGTCTTGAAGAATAGTGTACCTCATATATAAAATATTCTCCTCATTTTATAGTGTTGGGGGCCGAACTCTCAGGAGGCCGGAGCCACGACCTCCTCCAGGAGGACCACAGCACAGGCCGGCCAACAGACGGCCGAACAAAGTTTAGCCGGCGACAGGGCCTCCCTGGGGCTCTCCCCTGCCCTGATACTCAAGGCCCAAATGAGGTGCCTAGCCAACGGGACATACAATCAAGGTCATGTGACCGAGCAAAACCATGGCCGACGCGAGAGGCCCCCCAAGTATCACTTCTGTGCAGAGGTCTCTTAACCCAGGACGGCCCGGTTTACAACCAGCAACGCCGAAGCAGCTCGCTTCGGCCAGACAAGACAAAGTGCCTTGTTCACAGCGAAGATTCCCTCGGGGACAGCATCCCGGGTTTTGCGCACATGGCAGACACACGCCTGACACAGAATCAGCTTTTCCGTGATTCCCGAAGAATGTCAGGCATGCTCTGTCAGCTTTTTTGCCGCCCAATGCTGTCAGGCGGCGCCGCCTGACACTATCAGGGCCGATCGGTCGGCCATACGTTCAGACACTCAGAGGAGACAGGCACACTGCCCCATGATCTGCCGTACCAGCTCACCGGCGCCGAAGTGCGTGTCTCCCACTCTCCGCTGTTCTATAAATACAGATGAGCATTCAATGCAAGGTAGAATCTCTCTCACTAGCCAAAGCTCTGTCCATTTACTTTCTCACTCTAAACTCTTGCTGACTTTGCCATCGGAGGGTCCACCGGCGACACCGCCGGTAGCCTAACGTTTGTTACCTGTGCAGCTTGGTCCAGCCACACCACCACAGCTCATCTCCTCCGCTCACAGCAGCGATCCACCGCTAGAAAGGCTTACCCCCCAACAATTGGCGATTCAGCTGGGGACACCTTTCTTTAACACTCAGATCACCACTGTGAGGTTGAAGATGACTTCCAAAGACAACCAGTCTGATGGCAGAAGGCACAAGGGAAAAGAGGTAGCCAGGACCAGAGACTCTGCTCTTCGCACTCCTGACCGTGTCCATGCCAGCGACGCCAGCTACCACTCCAGCGAGTGTCTAGACCCTCCGGCCAAGCTAACTACGAGGCAGTACATTCGCCAGCTGGAGGGCGATCTGGGCCGAAGGGATCACCAAATTGATGCCCTCATCAGAGAAATGACCCTCCTGAGGGAGGCTACCGAGAAGAAAAGGGCAGCGCCAGCACTGAGCCGTGCCGAGAAGGACGTCAGGGAATACCAGGAGCCATCCCAGAACAGGAGCAGGTCTCAGCAGACCAGGCCCTCTGCTCTGAACAGTCTGGGAGAAAGGATAGAAGAAATTCCTGTCCGGGAGAGGGACAACGAGGACCGCCGCGTCAGGCGCCGAGTCTCGCCTCCTCGGCCCAGGGACGAGTGTTCAGCTTCAAACGCCAGGCCACCAGTGTTCGACCGCCTCGGCCCAAACGTAGTCCCAGCGGCTCAGCAGAATCGTCAGGCACGAGATCAGTCACCACCGAGGCCTAGGAGGCATGACGGCCAGAGAGGCAGCCACTTCTCAGAGCAGGAGGTTAGTCAAAGAAGGGATGTCCTGCCAGTTCGGACCTATGAGCTGTGCCGATCGGATAGAATTCCCTATACCCCCTTCTCTCCTGAAATTGAAGCTACAAGGCCTCCGGCAGGCTTCTCAGCCCCCAAGTTCAACAAATACGATTCCAAAATGGATTCGTATACTCACATAGTGCACTTCAGGCAAATGATGTCCCTCTACTCTGGGGAAGATGCCTTGATGTGCAAGCTCTTTCCATCCAGCCTCGGCGAGGTTGGGTTACTCTGGGTTGACCGACTGCCGGCAGGGTCCATCTCCTCATGGAGAGACCTCTCAACGGCCTTCTTGGCTTGGTTCATTACCAGTACCAAAGTCAAGAAAGAGGTTGATTCCCTTCTCGGCCTTCGGCGAGCAAGGTCAGAATCTCTGTGCCAATATGCGGCCCGGTATTGGGACCTCTACTATGAGATTGAGGATCGTGATAAAAAAATCGCAGTTACATCCTTCAAGCTCGGCCTGGACCACTCCAGCCGAGAGTTCGAGGATCTGATGCTTTTCCCTCCGGCAACAATGAACGAGCTCATGGCCAGAATCGAACTCCACGCAAAATTGGAGGAGGCCAAGGAAGAGCGAAGTAGAGCCGACCAACGCTCCGGCCAAGGTTCCAGCAACCACAACAATCCGGTCAGGAGAAAAGAGACCAATACCATCCAGCCGGGGGAACCTCGGACCTACAAGCCATACAAGTACGTGGCTCACACCACTGTCTTCAAATAGCCAACCTTTATGCTCCTATGCAAAATCGAAAAGGAGCCGTACTTCAGGTGGCCGGAGAAAAGGTTAGGAGCGCAGAGAGGTGGTAATGACAAATTCAGATGCTCCTATCACAATGAGAAGGGCCACCTCACAACCAACTGCCAAGCTTACAAAGATTTTCTAGAAGAGTTGGTCACTGCCGGCCATCTTGGGGAGTTCATTGATATAGGGAAGACGGCCACTATTGCGCCGAAGGAAGACCCCAAGTCGGCCCTGTGCATTATCAACGTAATCCACGGGACAGTGGATCACCGACGAGAGGAGAAGCTTCGGTCAGAGCTCCAGTAGATCGAGGCAAAGGAAATTCTTGCCGTCCAGCCTATGCCGAAGAAGCTGAAGCCGGACTCAAGGTATTCTATCACATTTTCTTCTAGGGATTCTGAAAGGGTCCAACATCCCCACGACGACGCACTAGTCGTCACCCTACAAATTGCCGACTTCCAAGTCAGTAGAGTCCTCGTTGACCTCGGCAGCTCGGCAGACGTCATGTATTACTCCCTGTTCAAGAAAATGGGGTAAAATCAGAGGACCTACAACCGACCGACGTGCCACTGGTAGGGTTTAACACGGCATCAGTCTAGCCGCTCGGCAAGATTACCATACCGGTGACCATCGGCACGGTCACAACCGAGGTGGCATTTGTGGTAGTCGACATCCCGTCGCCCTACAACGCTATTCTGGGCCAAACATGGGTCCATAGCATCAAGGGAGTTGCCTCCACATACCACCAGGTCATCAAGTTTATCAGCTCAAGAGGCGTGGATGAGCTTAGGGGAGACCAAGCCTCGGCTAAGCAGTGCTATATCGCTGCCGTCAAGGGGAAGGTCACCCCCGAGCAAGTCCACTGGGTGGAGGTTCCAGATCAGCCGGTGCTGGAGGACATCGGTTCAAGTGCCTCAGCTAAATCCATTGAGGACCTTGACACCATCCCTCTTAGCGCCGATGATCTGGAGTGCTTCTTTCTTATGGGCTCAGAGATGACCGAGGAAGATAAGGCGGCAACAATCAGCTGTCTCAGACGAAATGTTGAAATATTTGCCGGGACACCCTATGAAATGCCGGGTGTAAACCCAGAATTCATCAGCCATCATCTCAACGTCCGGCCAGAGTGCCGTCCCGTCGTTCAGAAAGCCAGGCGATCGGCAGCCGCTCATGTCGACGCAGTTATTGAAGAAGTGGACCGTCTGACCGAAGTGCAGGGGATCCGAGAAGTACACTACCCTACCTGGTTAGCCAACACGGTGGTGGTCAAGAAGAACACCGGCAAGTGGAGGGTTTGTGTTGGTTAAACTAACCTCAATGAAGCTTGCCCCAAAGACAGCTTTCCTGTACCGAGGATTGATCAGCTGGTCGACGCAATGACCGGACACGCCAGGATGAGCTTTATGGATGCTTACCGAGGGTACCATCAGATAGCCATGTTCGGCCCAGATCAAGAGAAAACAGCGTTCATTACTCCAAGGGGACTATTCTGTTACTGGGTGATGCCCTTCGGTCTGAAGAATGCTGGAGCGATTTATCAGAGGATGGTCACGAAGATGTTCAACTCTCAGCTCTGTGACACAATGGAGGCTTACATAGATGATATGGTGGTCAAGAGCAAGGCCGAAGCAAATCACCTGGACGATCTTCAGAAAGTATTTGACATATTGAAGAAGTACAAGCTCCGGCTCAACGCTTCAAAGTGTACCTTTGGAGTTGGCTTGGGGAAATTTCTGGGCTACCTTGTCACGCGCCGAGGCATTGAGGCCGACCCCTCTCAGATTTCGGCCATCCAGAAGATTGAAGAGCCCAGGACTCTAAAAGAGGTGCAGAAGCTTGCAGGCATGGCCGCAGCCCTCAACCGGTTCATCAGTAGATCCTCGGACAAATGCCAGCCATTCTATGAGGTATTGAAGAAAAATAGCCGAAGACATTTCTTATGGACTGATCAGTGCAGGGAGGCCCTCGGCAATCTCAAAGAATACCTCTCTTCGGTTCCCCTACTAGCCAAACCATTGCAGGGGAAGAGTTGCACCTATACCTGGCCATTACTCCACATGCCGTCAGCTCAGCACTGGTTCGGCAAGAAGGGCTTGAGCAGCAGCCGGTCTACTTCTCTAGCAAATCTCTCATCAGTGCCGAGACCAGGTACCTTCCTCTTGAAAAACTCGCGTATGCTTTGGTTATTGCTTCCAGGAAACTGGCACCATATTTCCAGGCACATACCATTGTCGTCTTGACCGAGTTCCCTCTTCGGACGTTGCTTAAACGCGCTGATCTCTCTGGCCGACTCACTAAGTGGGCCATGGAGCTGGCCAACTTCGACATCAAATTTCAACCTAAGACAGCCATCAAGGGTCAAATCTTGGCCGACTTCCTTGCAGAATTCTCTCCTCGGCCAAAGGACCCTCAGGCCAACAAAGTCCTCGCCGAACAAGCTCTGCCGGATTCGCTACAAAATCAGGACTCGTGGATAATGTTCGTCGACGGAGCATCAAACTGCCGAGGAAATGGAGCCGGAGTTGTTCTCATTTCTCTTGAGGGCGTCACTCATGAACATTCCCTTCGGCTCAACTTTAGCGCCTCCAACAATGAGGCAGAATATGAAGCCTTACTAGCCGGCCTGAAGGCTGCCGAAGAGCTGAGGATCCAAAGCCTAAGCATCTACAGTGATTCTCAGCTCGTGGTCAACCTGGTCAACGGAGACTACGAGTGCCGAGACGAGCGGATGGGAAGATACATGCTGAAGGTCAAGGAGAGGCTAGGGCTATTCAATCAAATCCAAATTCAGCAGGTCGGTCGGGAACAAAATGTCCATGTCGACGTTCTTGTCGGGATAGCCTCAGCAGTAGAAGTCAGAGAGCAGAGGACGGTCAGTGTCCAAAGCCTAGATTAGCCAAGCATTGAAGCGCCGAAGCAGCAAGCCGTCCTCTTCATCAGCCAGGGTCCCAACTGGATGGACCCAATCATTTCATTTCTGAAGGACGGATCACTCCCAGAAGACAAGAGGGAAGCCTACCGAATCATGCACAAGTCGGCACAGTTCTGGCTTGGCCCTCAGGATAAATTGTACAGACGGTCATTCTCTAGACCGTACCTCCTTTGTGTACACCCAACATTGGTGGAAGGAGTATTGCAGGAGCTCCACGCCGGCAGCTGCGGAGCACACACTGGGGGAAGGTCAATAGCACACCGAGCAATCTCCCAGGGGTATTGGTGGCCGAAGATGATGGAAGACGGGGAGCAGATAGTGAAGAAGTGTGACTCCTGCCAATGGTTTTCCCCGATTATCAGACAACCTGCCGAAGAGCTCACACCATTGACCAGTCCATGGCCTTTCTCTCAGTGGGGCTTGGACATCGTCGGCAAGCTCCCTACGGCACCAGGAGGCTTCAAATTTCTGATTACAGCAACAGACTACTTCTCCAAGTGGGTTGAAGCCGAGTCGTTGGTCACTATAGAAGACAAGGATGTGAAGAGATTTTGCCTGGAAGAACATTGTCTCCCGCTTCGGCATCCCCTACGCCTTCATCTCGGACAACGACACTCAGTTTGTGGGGGAACTCTTCACCAACTTCTGTGCCGAGCACAGAATCAAATTTTACAACTCCACCCTCATTATCCGCAAGGCAATGGTCAAGCCGAAGCTTCAAATAAAACCATCGGCAGCGGAATCAAAAGAAGACTTCAAGCAACCAAGGGAAAATGGGCCGAGGAAGTTCCCAATGTTTTGTGGGCCTACCGAACAACGCCTCGGCGCTCCACAGGGCAGACCCCGTTCTCTTTAGCCTTCGGCATGGAAGCAGTCATCCCACTAGAAGCCGGGCTGCCAACAATTAGAACCGAAGGATTTGACGAAACCACGAACAACACAGCAATTGAAAAGGACCTGGACCTGACCGAAGAAAGACGTGATTTGGCTAGGATCAGACTAGCCGCCTACCAGCAAGGAGTAGCCAGAAACTTTGCACGGACGGTCCGGCCCAGGGCATTCAAAGTTGACGATCTTGTCCTAAGAAGAGTGGTGGGGAACAAGAAGAAAAGTTCAGACGGCAAGCTCGGTCCAAACTGGAAGGGCCGTACAGGGTGAGCGGTCACGCAGGGACCAGGGCTTATCGGCTCGAAGACCTGGATGGCACCCCAATTCCAAGGCCGTGGAATGCTACAAACCTGAGATTGTACTACCACTGACTCTGTAAATCTGGCCTAAGGCCCTCAATTAATGAAAGTCTGATTTTTAAAATTCTTGCGCCAAATTTTTTATCTTTTGCTTTGGTGCAAAACCACCAAAGCAGCTCATAGTTGCCGTTTATCTACAAAGCGTGCATACAGCTCCTCGGTGGCTTTGCCGAGGAGACTTACAGCTCCTCGGTGGCTTTGCCGAGGAGACTTACAGCTCTTCGGCGCTATATCACCAAAGCAGCTCTCAGTCGCCGTTTATCTACAAAACGTGCATGCAGATCCTCGGTGGCTTTGCCGAGGAAACTTACAGCTCTTCGGCACTATATCACCGAAGCAGCTTATAGTTGCCGTTTATCTACAAAACGTGCATGCAGATCCTCGGTGGCTTTGCCGAGGAGACGTACAGCTCTTCGGTGCTATTTCACCGAAGCATCTCACAGTTGCCGTTCATCTTTAAAATGTGCATGCAGCTCCTCGGTGGCTTTACCGAGGAGACTTACATCCCTTCGGCACCATATTACCGAAGGACCCCTCAAAAAGTGTACATTCATCTGGAAAATGTGCAAGGGTTGCTACGGTATAGTACCGAAGCAATCAGCAAACAACAATGCAACCTAAGTGTAGAGCCAAGCCGAGGGCAAAGCCTTGGCTGACCGAAACCTTTTCCTCGACTGGGAGAAGAAGGGTGCACCATGCAAATAGCCGAATAGACAAAGAAATATGCGGCAAAAGTTCAAACATTCGTTGATTCAAAAGAAGGACCGGCCACAGATCGGCTCGGCCCAGACAAAAAAACCAAAAACAAAGCAAACAACAAAGGAGCACAAGGATGATCAAACAGTCGGCTGGGTAGAGCCGCCAGCTCCAGATCCGGGCGCCTCGGTCCTAGGAGGAGGATCATCCACAACGGCTCCAGTCCCGACGGCCGGAGTTGCAACCCCCGTCACGGCAGCAAGAGGGGCCGGTGGAGCAGACAGAAGCCAAGCCCCAGCCTTGCAGGACCTCATTGGGGGAATCTTCCCCACGCCATCAGCACTGTCCTCGGCCCCCAAGGAGACCTTGCAATTGACCCACCCTTTCTTGAAAAGCTTCTCCCTCAGCGGGCCCATTTGACTAAGGCACTCAGCCACCGCATCTTCATACCCATTGGCGTATTCTGCCTCTGCATCGACAGTTGCCTTCTTCTGCACCTCCTCTTTCTCCGCCTTCAGCCGGAGGACTGCAGCCTGGAGGTCTGCGAGCCGAGCATTCTTGGCGGCCAGCTCCGCCACGTTGATCTCGACCGTCGCTAGGATCTGCTTGTTCTTCTCCTCCAGCGTGGCCAAGGACCCTCGGACCTCGGCGAGCTTCTACGCCGCTGCCTTGTCGGTCAGCTTTCGGTTAGCCTGGAGCTGACCGAGGCGCTAATCCACGCTGGCGCCAGCGTGCATCATCTGCAAAAAGACGAGTTATCAACGCAAATACCGAAGGAAACAGGTTCAATAAGTTCAAGGCAGTTGTGCTTACCATTGTGCCGTAGCACATCATCCTGCAAAAACAGGACCGGGGGCATGTGGGAAGGTGCTCCATCTCCCTCGGCAAAGTGAAGGCTTGGGCCAGAGCCAGTGCCGCGCCGGGGCGCTCCTCCAGCGTGTCCCCCATCTCGGGAACAATGCCCTCGTAGGAGATCTTCGGCTCAAAAGGAATTATCTCCTTCCGAGAGGATGCCGCTGTCTCCTGTACTGTGGGATCCTGGGCGGAACTCTTCTCCGCAGCAGTCGAGGAGTGCTCGGTCGACTGCCCGTCTCCATCAGTCCGGGGCCTCTTCTCCCGGCGAGTTCTCTGCAGCCTATCAAGAACATCATCGGCACAGCTTTTTGCCGTCGTCTCCTTCAGCACTGCCACCACGGCTCGACGTCCAAGCCCTCTGGCTCATCAGCCAGGAATTCTTCTTCAAGGTTGATAACCTTTACGGGCCCCATGTCTACCTCCTCGACAAATGGAGAAGTAGAAGGTTCGGCTGGCTGCGTAGCGGAAGGCTCGGCTGGATGAGTAGTAGAGCGATCGGCTGAGCGTCTAGCAGCTGTCTCGGCCGGGGAAGGCCACGGCCGAAGCGTGTGGGTGTAAGATGGAGTATACTCTAATAGTGTTGGAGCCCAGCGTCTAGCTTCCGGCAAGGCAGAGAAAGCCTTTACCCTGTTAGTGTCGACGGCATTCTTCAAACCGCTGAGGACCCCAACGTCTGTACAAGAGGCAGACTGTCAGAAAATCAAACTGAAAGAAAGTAACTTTGGCCGAAGGGATAAAGCTTACCAGGGACACCCTCTAAAAATGGCACGGTGTACACATGACCTTGGCCATGGTGAAATGGGATAAAAAAGTGGCCGGAGACGATCATCACGTCCTCGGCATATTTATCTGAGTCCGGCAGGCCGGTAATCAGACCATTCTGGCTAGGTCTACGTCCTAGATAGTACTTCTTCGACTTTTGGTTATAGCCGACGTAGTAGCAACCAAAGATGTCATCGAAGGTGAGTCGGCTCTCCCGTGGAAGGGACTCGTTCAACTTGGACACTCCCAGCAGGATTCTATATGTATTTACCGTTACTTGGAACGGAGTGATGCCGAGAGCGCTGAAGAAATGGGTAAGGATAGGATGAAAGGGGAACCGTATTCCCCCCTCAACGACAGCAACGACCGGCACAAGGATGTGCTGCGGTCCCTGCTCTTTATGACCGACAGGGGCTAGTAGAATGTGCACGTCGGCCGAGATGTCATACTCCTCACGAAAGTGCCGAAGGTCTTCGGGAGTGTCCAGGTACTGCCTGAACTTGTCGGACCGTCGCTTCGGAGCCATAGTTGGATCTGAAAAGAACACAAATAAGAGGGCACCGTTAATCGGTCCGGCATCAACCTACGCGGTGAAGCACAGGGAAACCGTTGGCTTGGTCTTCAACCAACGGCCAAGGCCAACTCGGCTCGGCCAAGCGCAGGATGAGTACTCATCCTCAACCTTGTGGCCCAGAAACTTGCAGGAGGGTTCCAGGCCACAAAAATGGCAGAAGGGATGCACCTCAACCTGGAAAAACATCGCAAAAACGACGGGAAGGCAAAGTGTGCTCAACCAAACACCATTCAGACATGTCCGTGAACAGGGCGAGTGCCCATCCCCAGCCTAGAAGCCCAGAAGCCTGCCAAAATCTTCAAGGTCTCCAACAATGGCGGGGAGAAATGAACAGCCATCGAGAGGTCGCAAAAACGACCAAGAAAATCATAAGAAAGTCGAGGAGAACCGCAGAAATGGAGGTTAATGGTTACCTGAGATGATGAAGAGGGCTAGAAGGCTGGAAAACGAGCAATGGAAACAGAGAGCACGGTGGCCGGAGACGCTATGCGCAGTTGCCAGAAATCGCCAAGGGAGGGAGCTCTGGAGCAAACGGATTTCTGCAGAAACCCTAAGTCTCCATTTTATACGGGAGACCCGGAGATCAACCGGGTGACCGGCCGAGCCGGTCCAGACGGTCACCACGCTCCCACAATAATTGCGCCGG
>NMUG010003216.1:0-15039 GCA_002855965.1 Monotropa hypopitys
GTTTATATATATATTTACTAAAATATGTTTGTATTCCAAATTCTATGGACCATTTGTTAGTTCATTAATTCTCTAAGTGCATAATTCTATGGATCATTTGATTTTGAAATTGCAATTTTTTAGACTTTTGATATGCTTGAATGTCAATTTGAGTTATGTGCAAAAGTAAAAAAAACCGTGGATAAAACCGGGACCGAACCGTAGTTCGCGGATTGGTTCGGCTCATAAAACCGTGAGTCATGGTTCGGACACGGATTACAATATCAAAAAACCGTGAGTATCGGATCGGTCCTTGGATTCATAGAAAACCGATCCGATCCGGACCGTGTGCACCCCTAACCAGCACCAAAGTCAAGAAAGAGGTTGATTCCCTTCTCGGCCTTAGGCGAGCAAGGTCAGAATCTCTGCGCTAATACGCAGCCCGATATTGGGACCTCTACAATGAAATCGAGGATTGCGATCAGAAGATTGCAGTCACATCTTTCAAGCAAGGCCTGGACCACTCCAGCCGAGAATTCGAGGATCTGATGTTGTTCCCTCCGGCCACAATGAACGAGCTCATGGCCAGAATCGAGCTCCACGCCAAACTGGAGGAAGCTAAGGAAGAGCGAAGCAGAGCCGACCAGCGCTACGGCCAAGGATCCAGCAACCACAACAACTCGGCCAGGAGGAAAGAGACCAATACCGTCCAGCCAGGGGAGCCCCGGACGTACAAGCCATACGAGTATGTTGCTCAAACCACCGTCTTCAAACAGCCAACTTTCATGCTCCTTCGCAAAATCGAAAAGGAGTCGTTCTTCAGATGGCCGGAGAAGAGGTTGGGAGCCCAGAGAGGTGGCAACGACAAGTTCAGATGCTTCTATCACAGGGAGAAGGGCCACCTAACAACCAACTGCCGAGCCTACGAGGACTTCTTGGAGGAGCTGGTCAGGCCACCTTGGCGAATTCATTGATACTGAGAAGACGGCCACGGCCGTACCAAGGGAAGACCCCAAGCCAGCCCTTCGCATCATCAACGTGATCCACGGGATGGTGGATCACCGACGAGAAGAGAAACTTCGGTCTGAGCTTCAGCAGATTGAGGCAAAGTAAATTATTGTCGTCCAACCCATGCCGAAGAAGCCAAAGCCGGATTCGAGGTATTCCATTACTTTTTCCTCCAGAGATTCTGAAAGGGTTCAACACCCCCCTGACGACGCGCTAGTCGTCACACTGCAAATTGCCGACTGCCAGGTCAGTAGGGTACTTGTCGACCTCGGCAGCTCGGCAGACGTCATGTACTATTCCCTGTTCAAGAAAATGGGTTACAAGTCAGAGGACCTACAACCGGCCGATGTGCCGTTGGTAGGGTTCAACGCGGCATCTGTCTGGCCGCTCGGCAAGCTTACCATACCAGTGACCATCGGTACGGTCACAACCGAGGTAGAGTTTGTAGTAGTCGACGTCCCATCGCCCTAAAACACTATTTTGGGCCGAACCTGGGTCCATAGCATTAAGGGAGTTGCCTCCACATACCACCAGGTCATCAAATTCATCGGCTCCAGAGGAGTGGAGGAGCTTAGGGGAGACCAAGCCTTGGCCAAGCAGTGCAATATCGCTGCCGTCAAGGGCAAGGTAACCCACGAGCAAGTTCACTGGGTGGAGGTTCCTGATCAACCAGTGCTGGAGGACGTCGGTTCAAGTGCCTCGGCTAAATCCATTGAGGACCTTGACACCGTCCCTCTGAGCGCCGACGATCCGGAACGCTTCTTTCTTATCGGCTCAGAGATGTCAAAGGTAGACAAGGCAGCCACAATCAGCTGCCTCAAAAGAAACTTAGAGATTTTTGCCTGGACGCCTTATGAAATGCCGGGCGTAGACCCAGAGTTCATCAGCCATCACCTCAATGTCCGGCCGGAGTGCCGGCCCGTCGTTCAGAAAGCCAGGCGATCAGCAGGCGATCATGCCGACGTAGTTATTGAAGAAGTGGACCGTCTGACCGAAGCGCAGGCAATCCGAGAAGTGCACTATCCCACCTGGTTAACCAACACGGTGGTGGTCAAGAAGAAGACCGGTAAGTGGAGAGTTTGTGTTGACTACACTAACCTCAATGAAGCTTGCCCCAAGGACAGCTTTCCTATGCCGAGGATTGATCAGCTGGTCGACGCAACGGCCGGGCACCCAGAATGAGCTTCATGGATGCTTACCGAGGGTACCACCAGATAGCCATGTTCGGTCTAGATCAGGAGAAGACAACATTTATCACTCTAAGGGGACTGCTCTGCTACCGAGTAATGCCCTTCGGCTTGAAGAATGCCGGAGCAACATACCAGAGGATGATCACTAAGATGTTCAGCTCCCAGCTCGGCGACACAATGGAGGCCTACATAGATGATATGGTGGTCAAGAGCAAGGCCGAAGCAAACCACCTAGACGATCTTCAGAGAATATTTGACATATTGAAGAAGCACAAGCTCCGGCTCAATGCTTCAAAGTGCGCCTTTGGAGTCGGCTCGGGGAAGTTTCTGGGGTACCTTGTCACGCGCCGAGGCATAAAAGCCGACCCCTCTCAGGTTTCGGCCATCCAGAAGATTAAAGAGCCGATGACGCTAAAAGAAGTACAGAAGCTTGCGGGTATGGCCGCAGCTCTCAACCGGTTTATCAGTAGATCCTCAGACAAGTGCCAGCCATTCTACGAGGTATTGAAGAAGAATAACTGAAGACATCTTCTATGGACTGACCAGTGCAGGGAGGCCCTCGGTAATCTCAAAGAATACCTCTCTTCAGTTCCCCTGCTTGCCACACCAATGCAGGGGAAGAGTTGTACCTATACCTGGCCGTCACTCCACATGACGTCAGCTCAGCACTAGTTCGACAAGAAGGGCTTGAGCTGTAGCCGGTCTACTTTTCAAGTAAATCTCTCATCAGCGCCGAGACTAGGTATCTTCCTCTTGAAAAATTTGCATATGCTCTGGTTATTGCTTCCAGGAAATTGGCACCGTACTTCGAGGCACATACCATTGTGGTCCTGACCGAGTTCTCTCTTCGGGCGTTGCTTAAACGCGCTGACCTATCCGGCCGACTCACCAAGTGGGCCGTGGAGCTGGCCAACTTCGACATCAAGTTTCAGCCAAAAACAGCTATCAAATGTCAAATCCTGACCGACTTCCTCGCAGAATTCTCTCCTCGGCCTGAGGATCCTCATCTTAAAGAAACTGTGACCGAACAAGTCTTTCCAGAGTCGCTGCAAAATCAGGACTCGTGGAGGATGTTTGTAGACGGCGCATCAAACTGTCGACGAAACGGGGCCGGAATTGTCCTTATCTCACCCGAGGGAGTCACCCATGAGCTCTCTCTTCGGCTCAACTTCAGCGCCTCCAACAATGAGGCAGAGTATGAAGCACTCCTGACCGGACTGAAAGCGGCCGAAGAGCTGGAAATTCAGAGCATGAACATCTACAGCGATTTCCAGCTCGTGGTCAACCAGGTCAACGGCGACTACGAGTGCCGAGATGAGCGGATGGGAAGATACATGCAGAAAGTCAAAGAAAGAATGGGACTGTTCAAGTAAATCCAAATCCAGCAGGTCGGCAGGGAACAAAACGCCAATGTCGACGCTCTGGCCGGAATAGCCTCAGCAGCAGAAGTCAGAGAGCAGAGGACGGCCAGCGTCCAAAGCCTGGGTCAGCCGAGCATCGAAGTGCCGAAGCAGCAAACCGTCTTCTTCATCAGCCAGGGTCCCAGTTGGATGGACCAGTTATTGCATTCCTGAAAGACGGCTCACTTCCAGAAGACAAGAGGGAGGCCCACCGAATCGTCCATAAGTCGGCTCGGTTCTGGCTTGGCCCTCATGACAAGCTGTACAGGCGGTCATTCTCCGGGCCGTACCTCCTTTGTGTGCACCCGACATTGGTGGAAGGAGTGCTGTAGGAGCTCCATGCCGGCAGCTGCGGGGCTCATACCGGGGGAAGATCAATAGCGCACAGGGCTATCTCGCAAGGGTACTGGTGGCCGAAGATGATGGAAGACGGAGAACAAATCGTGAAGAAGTGTGACTCCTGCCAGAGATTCTCCCAATCATCAGACAACTTGCCGAAGAGCTCACACCGTTGACTAGCCCACGACCCTTTGCTCAGTGGGGCTTGGACATCGTCGGCAAGCTTCCTACGGCACCAGGAGGTTTCAAATTTCTAATCACGACAACAGATTACTTCTCCAAGTGGGTTGAAGTCGAGTCGTTGGTCACCATAGAAGACAAGGATGTGAAGAGATTTGCTTGGAAGAACATTGTCTCCCGCTTCGGCATCCCCTATGCCTTCATCTCTGACAACGTCACTCAATTTGTGGGGGACCTCTTCACCAGCTTTTGTGTCGAGCATAGAACCGGGTTCTACAACTCAACCCCTCACTACCCACAAGGCAACGGTCAGACCGAAGCATACAACAAGACCATCGGCAGCGGAATCAAAAGAAGACCGCAGGCAGCGAAAGGAAGGTGGGCCGAAGAACTCCCTAGTGTTCTTTGGGCCTACCGAACAACTCCACGGCGCTCCACAGGACAGACTCCGTTCTCTCTAGCCTTCGATATGGAAGTAATCATTCCGCTGGAGGCCAGGCTCCCAACTATCAGAACCGAAGGATTTGATGAAGCCACAAATAGCATAACAATTCAGAAAGACCTAGACCTGACCGACGAAAGAAGAGACTCGGCTAGGATCAGACTAGCCGCCTACCAGCAAGGGGTAGCCAGAAATTTTGCCCGAACGATCCGGCCCAAGGCATTCAAAATTGACGATATCGTCCTTAGGAAGGTGGTGGGAAACAAGAAGAAGAGTTCCGACAGAAAGCTCGGTCCCAATTGGGAAGGACCGTACAGGGTAACCGGGCACGCAGGGACCGGGGCTTACCGACTTGAGGATCTGGACGGCACTCCAATCCCCAGACCGTGGAATGCTACGAACCTACGATTGTACTACCACTGAATGTAAAATTGGCTTAGGGCCCCCAATCAATGAAAGTGATTTTAAAAAATTCTCGCGAAAAATTTGTCTTCTGCGTCGGCACTAAATTACCAAAGCATCTCAGTTGCCGTTTATCTACAAAACGTGCATGCAGCTCCTCGGTGGTATTGTCGAGGAAGCTTACAGCTCTCCGGCACTATATCGCCAAAGCAGCTCTCAGTTGCTGTTTATCTACAAAACGTGCATGCAGCTCCTCGGTGGCATTGCCTAGGAAGCTTACAGCTCTCCGGCGCTATATCGCCGAAGCAGCTCTCAGTTGCCGTTTATCTACAAAACGTGCATGCAGCTCCTCGGTGCATTGCCAAGGAAGCTTACAGCTTTCGGGCGCTATATCGCCGAAGCAGCTCATAGTTGTCGTTTATCTATAAAACGTGCATGCAGCTCCTCGGTGGCTTTGCCAAGAGAACTCACAGATCTTCGGTGCAACATAGCCGAAGCATTGCACAAGTTATCATTTATCTAAAAAATGTACAAGTGTCGCTCAGGCAAGCGCCGGAGCAACTTTCATTTTGCAAGCAGCCAAGTATTGGACCGAACCGAGGAAAACGCCTTGGTTAACCAAAACCCTTTCCTCGGATGGGGGAAGTGGGTAGAGTAACATAGAAAAACGTGCAGACATGAAAGAACAGTTCATTAAAGCAAAAAACAAAAAGAGCCGGCTACAGATCGGCTCGGTCCTAAACAGAAATAGCAAAAACAAAAAAATGCAAAAGCAGACTAAGAGGTCGGCTCTGTAGGGCGAGCAGCATCAGTGCCGGTCACAGCGGCCTCGGTCCTGGGAGCGGTGGGAGCCGACCTGGAGGTAAGGAGCCAGAGTCCAGCCTTGGAATCCTTCAAGAGGGGGATGTCCCCCACGCTGGTGGCATCATCGTCGGCCCCCAGAGATACCTTGGCAGAGACCTAGCCTCTCTTGAAGTACCTCTCTTTGACGCGGACCATCTGCTCCCGACACTGGTTCGCCGCCTCCTCGAACCCCTGGCTATACTCTGCCTCGGCCTCTTCAGTGGCCTTCTCAGTGGCCTTCTTCATGTCGGCCTCCCGCTCAGCCCTCAACCGGAGGTTCTCAACCTCAAGATCCGCAATCCGTGAAGTCTTGGCGGTCAGCTCGGCGACATTTATTTCCATGGTCGTCTGCATCGCCGTGGCCTTGTTCTGAAGCTCGGTCAGGGAGGTCTTCGCCTCGGCCGCCTCTTTCTTCCCCTCCTCGTCAGCCTTGTCAGCATCCTGCCGAGCAACCTGGAGCTCGAGTATGCGCTGGTCCACACCAGCGCCGACAGCCATCATCTGAAGAATGAATGTTATCAAAAACTATACTGAAGAAAGTTCAACTGAAAATGGGCAAAAGATTTACCTTGGCGCCGTAGTACATCATTGTCCGGAAGCAAGTCCGGGGGCCTTTGGGGAGGGACTCTAATTCCGTCGGCAGGGCGAAGGCTTGAAGTAGTGCCATCGCCACGTTCGGGCGGTCATCCAGCTTGTCACCCGCCTCGGCAGTAACTCCCTAGAATGAGAGCTTTGGCTCCCATGGCACCACCTCCCTCATGGAGGACTCCGCCGTCTCAGTAGTTGCAGGGTCAGGAACGACGGTCTTCTCTGCCGCAGCCGAAGAGTGCTCCGACTACTGCACCTCAGAAACCCGGTCCCTCTTGTGCGCGGCTCGGGTCCGGGTCAGCGTCTCCATAACCCGGTCGGTACGGCCACTAGCGGGCGGCTTCTCCAAAACAGCAACGAGGGGCTTAGTTATCCCCTCGGTTCCATAGTCCTGGAACTCCATGTCCAGATCAACCACCTTCTTCGGCCCCATCTCGATTTCCTCAAGGGAAGGTGCATCAGAATGCTCGGGCGAGTGCTCGTAGGATTGCTCGACGGGTGGCTCGGTCGACGGCTCGGCTGAGCGTCGAGTGGATGGCTCGGCTGGAGAGGGTCGCGGCCGAAGAGTATGGGTATAAGTTGGATGATACTCCAACAAGGTCGGGGCCCAGCGTCTGGCTTCCGATAGAGCAGAAAATGCCTTCACCTTATCAGCGTCGGCCACGTTCTTGCAGTGACTGAGAACCTCGACGTCTGCACAAAGAAGAACAGATGGTTAGAAAAATCCAAGAGAAGATAAGCAACTACAGCCGAAGTGACAAAACTTACTCGGCACCCCCTCCAGAAAAGGTACGGAAAACACGTGCGTCGTCCCGAAGTGGAATGGAACGAAGAAACGGCCGGAGACGATAAGGACATCGTCGGCATACTTGTCCGAGTCCGGCAAGCCGGAAATTAGACCGGTCTGGCCGGGCCTCCGGCCCAGATAATACTTGTTGGATTTGTGATTATATTCAACGAAGTAGCAGCCGAAGATATCGCCAAATGTGAGCCGATCTGCCGGCGGAAGGGTCTCATTCATCTTGGTCACCCCCAGAAGAATCCTGAAGGTGTTCACCGTCACTTGGAACGTCGTAATGCCCAGAGAGCCGAAGAACCGGGTCAGAATTGGTTGAAAGGGGAACCGAACTCCCCCCTTAACGAGCGCAACGATGGGAACAAGGACGTACTGTGGTCCCTGTTCCTTATAGCCGACGGGGCCCAGCAGGAGATTCACGTCGGTTTGAACCTCATACTCCTCCCTGAAGTGCCAGAGGTCCTCGGGAGTGTCCAGGAGCCGCCTGAACTTGTTGGACCGCTTCTTCGGCGCCATCAGTTGGATCTGAAAAGAACACAAGCAAGAGGGCACCGTTAGTCGGTTTGGCATCAACCTACACAACGAAGCACAGGATGGCGGCTCGGCTCGGCCAATATCGGTCAGTGTTCATCTTCCTCACCATAGGGCCCAAAATCTTACAGGAAGCTTCCAGGCCACGAAAATGGCGGGGAAGATGCACCCCAACCTGGAAAAAGTCGCAAAATCGACTAGAAGGCAAAGGCAGGCTAGACCACACCATCCAAGAAGCCCAGAAGCTAGCCAGAAGCTTCCAGGCTTCAACAATGGCGGGGAGAACCAGCGGCCATCAACAGGTCGCAAGAATGACCTGGAAAGTGAGAAAGGAGCCGCAGAAATGGCGGAAATGAAGCTCAGATGTTACCTGAGATGAAGAAGAAGGCAGAAAGCCTGGAGAACGAGCGCTGGGAGCAAGAAGGACGGTGGCCGGAGGAGCTGCGAACGATCGCCGGAAATCACCTAGAGAGAGAAAGCAGCAGGAGCGGGAAGGGTTTGAAAAACCCTAATTCCCCTATTTATAGGAGGAAGCCTGGAGCCCAAAACCGGTTTACCAGCCGACCCGGTCCAAACGGTTGCCCCGCGCCCGCAATGATTGAGCAGCCTGGGAAGTTGTGCCGGCGCTGCATGCCAGACAACGCATCAGCGTGCTGTCCCATCAACCGCAGCTCCAGCCAACCGCTGCATGACACGTAGCGCTGCTCAATCGCCAGATCAAACGCACGAAGACCGATGACGCGACACCTGTCCGTGCGATGTCATGTCAGACGCGCCACCTCTCCAGAGCGTGACACGTCAGCGATTTCAAATTGACGGTTCATTAAATGCTGTCAGGACAAATCTCAAGTCAAACTAGTGGTCCGGCTCTCCACTCTTCGGCACCTACACGACCTATCGGCACCGAGTCAACACCGCTTCGACCAAAATGCCTGGCCAAAGGGGTTGAGGGGCTATTGTTGGGGGCCGAACTCTCAGGAGACCGGAGCCGCGACCCCCTCCAGAAGGACCACAGCTCAGGCCAGCCTACACGCGGCCGAACCAACCTTAGCCGACGACAGGTCCTCTCTGGGGCTCTCTCCGGCCCGGAGACTCAAAGCCCAGAGGAGGATCCTAGCCGAAGAGCCTAGCAGTCAAGGTCATGCGATCGAGCAAAGCAGGGCCGACGAGAAGGCTCTTCTGGAATCACTTCTGTGCAGAGGTTTCTCAGCCCAGGACGGCCCGGCCAACAACAAGCAGCGCCGAAGCGTGCCGCTTTGGCCAGACAAGACAAAATGCCTCGTTCACAGCGAATATTCCCTCGTGGACAGCATCCCGGATTTTGTGCACATGGCAGACACACGCTTGACACAAAATCAACATTTCCGTGATTCCCGCCGCACGTCAGACAGCCTTTTCCAGCTTTTCTGCCGCCCAAAGCTGTCAGACGGCGCCGCCTGACATTGTCGGAAACCGCCCGGTCGGCCACACGCCAGCACACTCAGAGGGGACAGCTGCACTGCCCCATGCCGCAGGTGGGCGGATCACCCGCGCCGAAGCGTGTGCCCAGCACTCTCCGATGTTCTATATAAGGAGCTTGACATTCAATGCATGGTACACACTCTCTCACTAGCCCAAGCTCTGCCCATTTACTTTCTCTCTCTACAAATCTCTTTGCTGACTTTACCATCGGAGGGTCCACCGGCGACGCCGCCGATAGCCTAACATTTGCTTCCCTGTGCAACTAGGTCCAGCCACTCAGCACCACCGCTCACCGCCGAAATCCACCACCAGAAAGGCTTACCCCCCAACAGTTGCTAAAACATATTAAAATAGAGGTTTTAATCAGTGTAATATTTGTGTAAGTGTTTGAGTGAGATTAGGGATTTAATTTGAGGAAGAATTTGTGAGGTGGGTGTGTTAACCTATTTCTGCCGGAAGCTTCTCTACGGCTGCTGAGCCTTCGGATGCGGGAAGTCAGTTTCGCCCGGTGGCTTGTGTTGTCCCTGCAATCAAACAAAGGGATCCTCCTGTTTGGCTCCTGCAAAACAAGGATTAGTGCCCACCGGTGGGGTTTTACCAATGGGGCCTCCGATGCTTAAGTTAGCAACTGTTTGGGAAGATAAAGCAATGACGAAGGAGGCCGGACGGTAGCGGTCGGGGCTCAAAGATCAGGATGAGGATCAGGATCCCGTGAACAGTATCCATAGGGGGTATTTATAGGGGGATGTTGGCTTGGGGCTCACGAATATTGAGTGGGCCGCACGTCGAGGGCCCAAGGGTGGGCCTGGACGGTTGGTGGACCGGGTTGAACCGTACGGACGGGGCATCTCGGACGGGTCCCCACGATAGTGACAGGAGGGTAGCCCTTCGGGTGGTCTGGCTCGTTTGGCAGTAAGCCGAGAGCGGTAGCAAGGTGTCACCGGAGGACGCCTGCCCGAACATTGGCGGTTGGCCAGGCTGCGGGCCCTTCGGCCGTGGACACCTAATGATCGGTGCCCTTGCACTTGGTTCTGTGAGTCACTGATGGTCCGAACGCTGATGGTCGGACACGCGGCGGGACCCTCCGGTTTGGACGGTCCGTACGGTCTATTCGTAGGTGATAAGTTTCTGTGACATTTTTCTCCCCAGGGCGTGGGTCCGGTCACCACAATAGCCCCTCAATCTTTCCCAAAATTTGGAAAAGATTGAAATAGTTCAACCAGACGCCATGCCACCGGAGGCAGGTCGCGTTAATTATGTCTGGTGTCATGTTTGATGTCACCCGACAGACGTCAGATCGTTGAGTAGACACGACTTTCAGGAACTGCCACGTGTCGTGATTTAAATGGCCGGCCAAGCTGTCCGCCTTGGTACATGTGCATAGTTATTTAATGTTATACAACTGTCTCATACCTAGGGGGAACCTATAAATAGGCCTGCTGGGTATGACCTTCGGTACTTTATCTCGTGGTCAAGGAGCCTCCGGAGAGCTACGTACCCTTTGGCAACTGCTCCTGTCATGGACCAGATAGTTGATTTATCCTCGACTTCGACTCATTCTGAGATGGACTCTTTATTTCAGCCGACTCCCAGAGAGCTTACTCTTGGAGATAGCTCTAAGGTGCCTTCACCTGTTGAAAATGTTATGCCCGGAGCCTCTTCCTCAAGGCTACCTCCGGTTGATGGCCGAACCAACGTCGTTCGGCACGTTTCGGATGAGAATGAGCCGACTTTCGTGGCTTTGGGAGGCCGGTCGGGCAGAGCGACTGGAGGATCAAGAAGACGGACCGGAGACCCGTCCTGTCTGTATCTGCGATACTTCCGGGGTGGAGTTGCTGAATTCGAGGAGTTCTCTCGTCAGTATGGGTTCCTGGACACAGTGACCTGCGCGGAGGTCGGAGCGCTGGTTACCTATTCGGAGGAGCATACTACTGTGCCTTTAATGGCTGTGACCGAGGGCCGACTGACGTTTCCTTTCTCTCGGTTCCTGCGAGGATTTCTGCACACGTTTCAACTTGCGCCTAGTAAGCTGTCGGTAAACTGCTACCGGACCATTAGTTGTATCCGGATCCTATGTAATAGGTATGACCTGGAATTCCTCCTGCCGGACCTCTTGGGTTTGTTCTCATTGTCTCGCAACCGAACCTCCGGTCGATATTTCTTTAATCCGCGGAAGCCTTACGGGGATATCTTTATGAGGCTGTCGGATTCAGAAAAGTGGGGGAATATCCATCTCCAGATTTTTGGAGAATACAGCTTTCGTTCGGATGAGGATCACCGGCACCCTATCCCGATCAAAGAAGGAAGGTCTGATGTGTCGGCAATATCCAAACGCTTGAGGTCTACGGCGTCGGCTGCCCGGATCGCAGCCCTGGTGAGATGTGAAGGAAGGGACGCTCCTACCCTCCTGGGCTACGAACCGACGTATAATAGCTTTCTGGAGGACCGGAAGGCAAGAGGGAAGAGGAAATTGGGGGAACATCCCGATGCATCAGCCCCTGCTCAGAAGCGTATGACTGTTTTTGAATTCTTTGAACAGACGGAGGCTCCCGGCTGGCCGATACCGGATCCGCCAGAGACGGCCGCGGACGGGATCCTTGCGCAAGCTGTGGCTGTTGATGCGCCGGAGAATGCTCCTGACGGAAGTCATCTGACGCTACTTCCTGTGAAAGAGGAGCCTTATGAAGAAGAGGAGGTTCCGGAGGACATGAGATATATGCTCCAACTACCGCGACGGACATTCATCTCAGGACCTCCCGAGCCATGGGCCCCTAATTTCAAAAAGATCGATGGGAGGGTCGTTCTCTTGACGGACGGCGTTACGGTTGACCCGAAGGTCTCATACCCTCTGCTCCGGGCGCTGCAGCTTCCGGTCGATATGAATGCTATGCCGACCTCGATTGAGGATATGTATGATTACGCCGACTCAAGTCTTATAAAGGTACCCTTGTTTTTCCCTTGACGGACCCCAGATGTTAGCTTATTATTCTGATCATTCCTTGTGAAACTGCAGGCCTGCCAGAGTCTCTCAGGCTTGTACAGGGCCAGCCAAAAGGTGCTCCGGTCATCATACAAATTTGTCCAGCAGGCGAATGTCATGGGGGTCGATCTAAAGGAGATGGTACCTGAAAGAGATTATTTTCGTCAAGAGCTAGAAGTGATGACGGTGAATAGGGACCGGTGGAGGCAGAAGTTTGAAGTTGGACCGAGCAGTGTTCCTTCGGCCGGGGGAGTTAGCCAGGAGGAGTTGAAGGAGGCGGTGGCTGAAGCTGACAGGAATGCCTATTCTGAGGGTCTCAAGGCTGCCAGAGAGGCTTTTAGTGAGGAGCTGGAGGAGGTCTGCCCGAAGGCCCATGAGATCGGCTTCAGGAGAGGCTATAGCATGGCCTTTCACGAAGCCTGGCAGATGGCACTCGATGCGGTTGGGGCTCTTGCAGATTCGCCCTTCCGAATGGACATAGTGGTTCCCGAGCGCGCAGTCCCTCCGCTGGAATTTCCGGATGATTATTATCCGGACGTCCCACCTCCGGATAATCCAGTAGTGGTACCGGAGAGTTCGGTTGTTGTTGTGCTGGAGATATCTGTCGCGGACTTGCCGGAGGGAGCTTCCGGGGGAGTACCGGCAGTTGTTTCGGTTGGGTTGCCGGAGGGTGTTCTGGAGACCGTTCCAATTGTTGTTCCGGAAGGGGCTCCCCAAAACATTCTGGACTTTCGGCACATGTTATTTTCCTTCTCCCATGTGGCATCGCTTCCTGATTGGTTTTCCCACCAAACTTTAACTAAAGGAATTACTTTGCTTCAGAGTTTCTTCTCTCGTCGGTCTAGAATCTTCACAGGCTTTTCCTCATAGGACAGATTCTTCTCGATCTCGATCGTTGGTTGCTTCAGAACGTGCGATGGATCTGCTATATACTTGCGAAGCATGGAGACGTGGAAAACATCGTGCACGTTGGCTAATCTGGCGCGAGGGCCAATCGATAGGCAAGTGGGCCAATTCTCTCGAGAATCTCGAATGAACCAATGAATCGAGGATTTAACTTTCCCGTCTTCCCAAACCTGACGGCACCTTTCATCGTCGATACCTTCAAAAATACCTTGTCACCTTCTTGAAATTCCAACTCCCTACGATGAGCATCCACATAACTCTTCTGATGATCCTGGGCGGCTTTCAATCGATCCTGAATCATCTTAATCTTCTCCGTGGATTCCTGTACAATTTCCGGTCCCGTTAGCTTGGCATTTCCAACTTCTGCCCAACATGATGAAGTTCTGCATCTCCTTCCGTATAATGCTTCGAAGAGTACCATCCATATGCTTGCTTGGCAACTGTTGTTGTAGGCGAACTCCGCTAGTGGTAGATGCTCTTCCCAACTCCCTTGGAAATCTAGCGTACAAGCTCGCAATAGATCTTCTAGCGTCTGAATTGTTCTTTCTGATTGACCATCCGTCTGGGGTGAAAAGCTGTGCTGAAGTTGAGTGCTGTTCCCATTGCCTTCTGTAGTGACTTCCAAAATCTGTATACAAATCGTGGATCTCTATCTGACGGTTCATCAGGTCCATGAATACTGCAGGTGCGTTGGTCACGCCGAATGACATAACTAAGAATTCGAAATGTCCGTACCTCGTGCGAAAAGCTATCTTCTCCACGCCTTTTGCTTTGACTTTAAGCTGGTGATATCCTGAGCGAAGATCAATCTTTGAGAATACCTTGGTTCCTTGTAGCTGATCAAATACGTCGTCAATTTGTGGCAACGGATACTTGTTCTTGATGGTGACTTTATTCAAGTCCTGATAGTTGATACAAAGTCGCATTGTTCCGTCCTTCTTTTTGACAAGCAAAATGGGTGCTTTCCATGGCGATGAGCTAGACCGGATGAAATCTTTATCAGCCAACTCCTGGAGTTGTGCTTTTAGTTCCTTCAATTCTGCGAGTGCCATTCGGTACGATGCTTTGGAAGTCAACTGAGTTATTGGAATAGTCTTGATACTGAACTCCACCTCTCGATCAATGGGCATTCTTGACAGGACTCCAGGGAAAACTTCGGGAAAGTCACGAACTACTGGGATATCGAACATCAGACGAATACTTGGTGTTGTAGATGATATGCTGCAAAGATAACCTCGACATCCCTTCTGCAAGAGTCGACGAGCGTGTGCCATAGACACAAAACACGGGGTGAAGTGACTCCTCCTTTGAGCTTGGCTTCTTCTTTTTCGAGTCCTAGAAAGATTATACATTTTTTCGCGCAATCTATCTTGGCCTTGTATCGGGGTAACCAATCCATTACGGACATCATAATCCGGAGCCATAGTCTTCATAGCTGCGACCCGGCCAAGCCAGACGGTCGGTCTTCGGGATGGGTAGACAATTCAGAGCCATGGTGATGGACGGACATCATAATCCGGAGCCATGGTGATGGACGGACATCATAATCCGGAGCCATAGTGATGGATGAATTGTCTAGAGCCATAGTCTTCATTGCAGCGACCCGGTCAAGCCAGACGGTCGGTCTTCGGGATGTGTAGACAATTCAGAGCCATGGTGATGGACGAACATCATAATCCGGAGCCATGGTGATAGACGTACATCATAATCCGGAGCCATAGTGATGGATGAATTGTCGAGAGCCATAGTCTTCATTGCAGCGACCCGGCCAAGCCAGACGGTCGGTCTTCGGGATGGGTAGACAATTCAGAGCCATGGTGATGGACGAACATCATAATTCGAAGCCATGGTGATGGATGGATATCATAATCCGGAGCCATAGTGATGGATGAATTGTCTAGAGCCATGGTCTTCATTACAGCGACCCGGCCAAGCCAGACGGTCGGTCTTCGGGATGGGTAGACAATTCAGAGCCATGGTGGACGGACATCATC
>NMUG010003217.1:0-15038 GCA_002855965.1 Monotropa hypopitys
TTTTTTTGAAACGGACAGCGTGACTACTACAACGCAGACGTTTCATGTTCAACAGAAATCAAACTAAAAAATGTTTCGACTAACTTGCATATTTCCTAGCACATGTATTTCGAATATACTGAACAAAGGAAAGAAAAGAAGTCAGACGCTTACTTGTATTGTCATAACAGGGTCTGCCAGGAGTAAACTGATCGAGGGATCGAGCGCCGGGACGTCGTCTGAGTAATCCGAGTTGAATCAGAAATTTACCAGAGCCTTGTGAAGTGTTATGAGCTTTTAGAATGCAGTGAGGCTAGCTGCCTCCGCTGCCCCTTAAATCAGCCTAATGTCGCAACTATAGTTGCGACATTGATCAAAAAAATAAATACAGTCAGCCTCGAGCCACGCACCCAGCTGGCGCCCCACGGGGAAGGTTTTGGCATATTCGACAGGGGATCAAAACAGCCCCAAACGTGATCAGATCGGTCTAAACCGCTACTTCGACGAGCCAGATCCGCGTCTTCGACAACTCAGAAAATTTTTTCGACTCCACCAATAGATGTCAAATTCCTTAGAGGAGCCGGGAAAAATCAGAAACAAAAGCCGTGACTCAAAATTTCACGCATCAATTTCTTTGTCTACCATTGTTGCGCAAAGTATACAAAGAGGGGAAGCTATTGATACCCAAATTTTGACTCAGCCTCCAACTTATTCAGAAATCAGCAAAAATATCTTTTCAGAGATTAATATGCACATCCGGGATGTTCGGACTCCTCGCAAACAACACCAACGGTATCTAAAAATTCCAGCAACAGTGGGCGAGCAGTAATAAAGTGTTGAAGAACATTTACCTGTCTCAGAATTTAAAGCCGATGCCCCAGTCCAGACAAATTTCCAACGGACGGCACTGAAACCGCATCCAAACAGGCAGAATGGCTGGGAACGAGCAAAATCCCGCGTGCATAGTCAAAATTCTGTTGTCAAATGGAATGTTGACAATAAATCAGTTCTCGAGAAGCAGGTAGAAAAATTGAATCCGTCCGATCCAGATCCGGGATTTTATTAAGGATGAACGTCAATCCGTTCGGTTTTCCCCGCAGCTGACCAACAGTCTCGGAAATCAGTGAACGAATTTTGCACGGACCTTATCTTCAAAATCTGACATTCCCTAGGGAACAGATTTTCCAGAAGCTGAGCAGTCTAGATGGTGCACATACCGCTTCTCACTTTATTCACGGTACCGGCCTCCGATTGTCGGGATTTCTCGGGAACAAACAGAATTCCCATAAGCAACCGAATTTCAATTTCTGAATGGAAAGTCGAAGACGTTCTAATTATAGAAAGAACAATGCAAAAATTGAATCCGTCGGATCCAGATCCGGGATTTAATTAAGGTAAACGTCAATCCGTTCGGTTTTCCCCACAACTGACCAATAGTCTCGGAAATCAGGGAACGAATTTTGCACGGACCTTATCTTCAAAGTCTGACATTCCCAGTAGAGCAGATTTTCCAAACGCTGAGCAGTCCAGAAGGTGCAACCCGCGCTTCTCTCTTTGTTTTAAGCAACGAAGCCGAATTTTAGGGCCTTCCCGAAAAACGTCCGGTTCAAGCCCGGGACATTTGCTATATTTCTGATCTAACTCAACGATCACGAATATCAAATTTAAATTGTCAAAGTCCAAGTTCGTCAAGGGGTCGGCCAAACGCAAACAGAAGCTTTGGACCAAGATTCAGAACTCCGGGATACTTTTTCAATTTTTAAGATATTTTATTTTATTTTTATTTAATTTTTCAAAGTGGATAACAACAAAATTGACTTAGGAACCTTCCTAAATATCCCAGCCAGCCCATGGGCCACGTGGCCGCTCATTGGGCCGATGCACCATAATGTCGCAACTATAGTTGCGACATTCTTTGAATATAAATAGGGACCTCCCCTTCAACATTCTAGAGATCTTGAAACCTTGAAACATCCAAGTGCTATTCTACTTCCAAAAATCCGAATACCTCTCAAACCAAAAACCTCCGGGTCCTTACCCTAATCCGTTTTTCACCGCATCTTTGCGAAGTATCCGAACCCCTGTTTATTTTACACGGTAAATACCGTTTTGTCTTGAATATTCTTCGGAGACTCTTGATAGTCTTCTAATCTATAGTTCGGCATCAGTCACTCGGCCGCGTCCGATACTATGCCTTACTATATTTTAAAGAAGCTATCTACAGAAGTTATCTCCCAGAATTGTACAAATATAGCAATACAATTTACTTTTATTTTTTAAATACTTGTCTTTATTGCTTTCAAACCCATATCTGTTAAAGAATTCGTTACTTTATGTCTTTCTCCTCGTTAGAATTCGGCACATGTTTGGCTATACCGGCTCCGCTGTCGCAAGCGAGAAGAACATAAAAACGTCTTCGCCTCAAAATACTTGCCGTCTAGCTCGAAATATATCCAGCTCAGTTATATATGATATCTTATCAATTGTTGCCGTCTAGCTCGGAATATATCCAGCTCGGTTATATATATACTTGCCGTCTAGCTCGGACTATATCCAGCTCGGTTTATATATATGATATCTTATACCCCTGTCCATACATACATATTACAGAATATGCATTCTATCTCTCTTCAACGATTAACTTTCACTTTCCCCAAAATACTTTCAAATATAATTAAATTCTTGTATCCGTACTCTAGAGTGAAAGCTTGCAGTAGCTACTAGACTCGGATTAAAGGAATGCCTTGTGACTCAGCCTCGTCCGGAGCACTCGATATTCTGTGGGATTTTTTACACTTAATGAAAATAACTCCCCTCCCCATTTTTTAAAATGCAGTCGAAGCTCTGTCCTACTGAAAAATATGCAAAACACTTTTAAATGAAAAACAAATTCCTTTATCCGTACTCTGAAGTGAAAGCTTGCAGTAATTTCAGGCCATTTAGGATTTGCATTCATGGTTAGAAAAATATCTGGATGTTGATTATACTGTGTAATTGCTATTGAATCTTGAAATATTTTAAAAATATGTCGAGGACCACCAAGGAACAAAGATGGCAAAATTATGTTTTGACCAACTTGAACAGGGCCAAACCCATCAACACCAATATCTACGAGATTTTGTTAGAGTTCAGCTCTAATCTCTCCTTGGTGGTGCCTACATTATGCCAATCAATTTTGCTCGGTGGCAGCCCAAGCATCTACGATGAACTCTTGTAACAACTTTCCACCTCTTAGAATTTTTGAATACTCTGTGGGACGTTCAAGCAACCGATAGCTATAATACTCAAGTTGAGTAAGACGATCATTTTTGTAGGTTTCTTGGTTGACATCCCAATGTTTCATATGAGGTTCCAACCAAGCTCATCGCGAGGAAACATTAAAACATAGTGCAACGGTAAGTAAGCCGGATGACATTCATTGACTTGCATCAACCCATTACTTCCTCTTAAATGCAATGCTATATCTCTCATCCCGCTGGAATGAGTTCCATCTCTAGGTAAAATTATAACAATCTCATCTGGTATTGGTAGGTTATATCGACATCGATCTCTTAGTGAGCTATAATGTAGATAAGTAGGTAAATTATGGTCAGTCATCTCAGAATTACTTAGAATCTCATAAGTTTGAAGGAATTTATCTGGAAATGGATTAACTTCCAATATAGTATCTTGGATTGTTTGTAGAACATCTCTTCTCAAGTGAGGATTCCTTTGAGCATAGGAATTTAAAGCTGAGTCGGAATCATATATGTACAATTGGGAGTAAATCGCTTCATGCCCCAATTGCGGAAGTAGTGCGCCTGTTCGATGATGTAATTCACTATGAATAGTGAATGACGAAGGTCCCCTTCCACCATGCACTCTATCATCGAATTTAGCACCGAGACTCGTAAAAAGCATTAGATGCATTGTACTCTCGGATATGATGACGAAATGATGTTGATCTAGCATCGTTGCCCTCGTATAATGTTTTAAGTGGTAGAGGGGGTACCACTAGAGGTGGTAACTTAATCTTTCCCTACAAACAGCAAGTTCCGAAAAGGGGATGCGTTGGAAATGATCTTGCCAACTTTTCATTCATCTAGTGTAAGGCCGAGCAATGAGGACATCATACATTCATACGACCAAGATAATGACGCCCTAAATATCCAGTTTCTCGAGGATGAACCCTTGTGCTTACAGGTGCATTGTATAACTCATCATCACCAAATTGATTCTCATGAAAACATTGATCTTCAGGATGAAGCCTACAAATAAAGAGTTACTTGTAAACATTTTTTAAAATCCAACATTAGATTTAGTAGAAAAATAGAGTGTATTACCGATGGAGTCGAGATAAAGAGGTGCTCGACATAGTAATAATTTCTTCGAACAAATTATGGGGAGGTGGCATTGAAAGTTGGTTTGGTTGAGCTTCATGATTGGTGAGCAAATTGTTCACGGTTATGCTCGGTCTAGCAATAAGCGAGTCACCAAGATTTGGAAGAGGTGGCATCGAAGGTGCATGGAAGTCAGCTTCTTTATGTATCGAATTATTATTTGTTGTCTTGGTAGAGGCATATAGTATTTCTGCAGCATGGTTTCGTGGAAGGGGAACCGTAATTATGCTTGGCATAGCAATAAATTCTTCACCAAGATTTTGTGGAAGAGTCATGGAAGGCAAGTTTGCATATGGTTTGGGATCAACCGCCATACCATCCATATTTACTACAGGCATGGTCATAATTTGGTTGTCCTAGTTTTGTGGAAGAGTTGTTGAAAATAAATTTGGATGAGATTCAAGATGATGTACCATAGTATCTAAGGTTGTTGGAGTTCTTGTAGTTACAAAATAGTCTTTCAAATTTGGTGTTTGAGGAAGCACATCAAAAGATGATGACGTAATGGCACGTGATATCATTGCTCTTTTTGATGCATTTGTAGGAATTTTAGGCATTCCCTCACGTTCTCATCGCAAGCGTTTAGATGACATGAAATTCGATACATCTTTTTCATTGGATGCCTAAAAGGTGAAAATACACACAGTAATTATGAATTTTTGTTAACTAAATAAAATTAGTGCTTGCAAAATATTTTGATAACCATACCACTTGATAATTTCTTTTCCTTTTCCTGAATAGTCTTTCAAATTTGTTGTTTGAGGAAGCACAACAGCACACGATGATGGTAAGGCATGTGATATCATTTGTAACGGCCCAGATTTTCAAACCATTTTTTAAAAACATTATAAATGGTTAATAATGGTAAGAGAGAACTCGCTACCTAAGGTGTCAATCCATAGGGCTTTTAATGAAGTGAAATAAATTCCACTAACAAAGTACAAAGGTACAAAAAGTACAAAAGTGTGGAAGAGTAAAAGGGATACAACTACTAACTAGAACAACTACAAAAGTAAATAGAACTGAAAGTAAAGGGAGTGACAACCTCACTAGAAAATCCCATCAGCTACTCTGAGATCTCCAATCAACAAGTCCTCCTATCCCTGGACACAAAGACTAGGGGAAGGGGGAAGAGGGTTTGAGCGATCCACATGCTCAGTAGGAAATCACTAACTACTAACAAGTATGCACACGGTGAGCGTATACCCAAGTGTCCACATACAAATGTACTGAAAGTAAAGAAAAGGGGGAAATGTAAGGGAGATGCAAATGTATCCTTGAGTGCAATGGACACAGGAGCGACCTGATGGTGAGAACCAACTCTAATCCTCAAACTATAAGGGACACATTGAGGTAAACTCCAAGATCCAACCAAATAAACAACGATTCAACACCGAACAATAACTCTACTATAGGGGCACGACAAACCCCAAGGGCCCTCGTGAAGAGCCCAAAGAACCTCAATACCAATTGATACTTACCAAGTAATTCCACAATTCACTTTCAACCCTAGACACCGTTATAGATTTGATTCACGGAGAAATTTGGGATATTTGAATGATTAAGGTAAGTTTTTCCAACACTCTCAACCTTGTCCAAACAAGGGATCCATACAAGTCTACCTTTATATAATATGGGATAGTCAACCGTTTATTCATTTTATTAACATTTCACCGCATATTCCTAACTTGTCAAAACAAGAGGGTCACAAATCTCAACCTCATCAAAATAAGGGAGTAATGTGCTAAGCTGTCCTGAAACCCATCGGCCGATGTTTCCAGTTTATTCCGAGACTTACATGGGAACTCGTATCTTCCTCTTTGGCCAAAGACTTCTTTCTATGATCATCCGACAATAATCATTATGGGTTCCGTGACTTACAGGAACACGTAACTCCCACTCAACACATTTAAAAGTGATCAAAATCACCCTGGGCACTAAATACCGATATACATCATTATAGATTTATGTCTTCATTTCATAGAGTTGTGAATTTAGAATGAAAGATTCGAGATTAAATACGGGTAGCCCTCGTAGGGCACATTCCCTATATTGGACATTCATTACATAGGTTATGTTCATTCTTTGGTTTACCAAACCACAACTCAACATCGACTACATCAAAGGAGACCATATTCCTTTCAATAATATCCACATTGAACACATCAAGGGAGGCCACATCGATTGATATAGTGTGAAAGGAATATTTTGATTTATCGTGACTCGCCCAATGGCTTCCAACTCATCTCAAGATACTACGAGGTGTGGAGGAAGTCCCAAATGGGTCAAGGGATACCATTCCCTTTCAACTCTCCTAGGCATTCGTAAAAATTTCCTTTAATGACTACTTAGGAGTTTCAGTGACTACAAGGGGCCATGAGGTGCTGGGAACTCCTAAGTCCTCAAATGAGTCTAAGGCGACTCTTCAAATTTCCAAATCAAGTCCCTAGTCCAATTTGACCTATCATCGAACACATGGTGGCCATTGGATTTCCAAGGCCACCAAATGATTTGTCAAACTCACCAACACATCCTACAACCTCACGAATAGATTCTAAGACTCTTATTGATCCTCCATACTTAAGTTGAAAATTTATTAAACACATGGCCTTCACAAGCTTGAAGGCCAAGGAGACACACCTTATACTCCATCTAAGACCGAGGCTAGGGTTCTAACCCTTGCTACATCAACCTACCAAAATAACTTTATAGGTTCGAAGGAGAGGGGAAGAACAAATGAGACACTACCACACACACGCATACAAGAGAGGAGAGAGTGATTAACCCACTCTTAGCCCAAAATCCAAAATCTCTAGAGGAGAGATTCTTCACGAGGCCACGAGCTAAGACCACCTCTTTGGAGCCCTTGAGATGCTCTTCAAGGTTAATGAAGGGCTTTACTTTCAAAACCCTATGAGAGAGGGTCAAAACATGAGAGAAGAGAGGGGAGGGAGAGAAATTTCAAGAGAGAGGAGGGAGAAGAGAGACTTACGGAAATGTGGGGAGAGGGGAGGCTGAAAAATGTGATTAGGGCTTCCTCTCTCGGTCACATACACATATATGTGTGTATCACAATCACTAAAATAGCCCCCATGTAACCGTCCAAATTCTACCCGACCATGTTGTATTTCGATATATGCCTAAGGCATATATCAAAATACACTCACAATGGCCAAACCCTAGACTCACTATATATCGATATGCACCACCTTTCATATCGATATACAAACCTCAAAGATCATATCACAAGGCTTGTGCATTTCAATATGCAGCCCTTGCATATCGATATGCATAACCCACTGGACAAATCTCTTAAGGATGCATATCGATATACAGGGGTGCATATCGAAATGCAAGAAATGCTCATATCGAAATACGAGTTGCATATCGAAATATACATGAAGGGAAAGTAAACAGAGGGGTATGCCATATCGATATACTGGCTTGGGAGGGGCATATCGAAATAGCCCATATCGAAATACCTTGAGATGCATATCGAAATATTCACCTTACTGGAATGCTCCCTTAAGGATGTATATCGAAATGTCCAAAGACAAGGGGCAACCCCATATCGAAATACAGGCTCTTGGGAAAGGGACACAGAACCTATTTCGATATGTTGGATGGGGAAGGGAATAGGATAAAATTATTTTGAAATAAAGAGGGGAAATATGAATTTTATTAAAAATTAGTAAAATTCATAAATTAAGAAATTACTCCCAATTAAATCACTAAAGATCAACTAGAATTCTAAAATAAATTACACAACTCCCCAAAGATTAAATGAAATTACAAAATGATTTATATAATTTCCCAAATACTATATATTAAAATTCCGGATATCTTTTATACTTCGTAAGATTTTAAATTCGATTTATAAAATTCTAAACTATTACAATTCATACCCCTTAAAGAAAATTTCGTCCTCGAAATTACACGGGTAGAAATGCAATAGGATATAAGATTCAAAAGAGAGTACAAGCGACATCTTACCAATGCGATAATCATAACCAAGATGGAATAGATGAACGACAACCAACGAGAGAGCAAGATCGCACCAATAACCCACGATTTCCCGCATGCACACAACACTTAATACAAACACCCATGATCCATGATATACACTCACACACCCACGCCACAACACACACCACCTATAGCGATAACCGAATGACATTGGTGATTTGTTTTGAGATGTCTCGATTGGAATCTCTTCTCAAATCAATTCGCGCAAATCAAACATATACCATATAGCCAAATAAAGATACCCACACACACCAAAATGCACATATGCTAGCCCAATTGATATGGCACAACATCATACTCATACCAAGTCTGGACATCAAAACATATTTGTACCCAACTTTCCACGATTCATATAATCCAAGATCAATTGAACTATGGATCTTCACAACGGTTGAAGCAAAACTCGATCAATACCAACTTGTGATAGATGATGAAGTCATAGGAATCAAAATTCCTTACTTATAAAAGAGTTCCACAATGACAATGAATTTTCCTCACATTCGATTCAAAGGTGCAACACCAAAAGGAAGTAATCAATAATGGTACAAAATTTTCCCAATGCAACAACTTCACTAGGAACTTGAAATAGGATAAACCACAAGATGTCACCTGACTACAACATAAATCCAATCGATGGACTACAAGTGTGAATTCACAATCCACGATTCAATTTGGATGACATAAAATCATAAAACAATTTCATAAGAACGAGTTATTCCAAACAAAGAGCGTTTATAGGAAACATTACAAAGGGCTCCACCACAACCCATGTAACGACTCATATTTTTAAGCGATTTCCGGAATTTAATTCACTCTTTAAATCGATTTATGGATATTGATTTATTTTATCTTAAAATCTCATCACGATTTTGAGGTGGTTGACCCCGTGTTACGGTAGAAAATTTAATTATGAATCCAACGCAGCTTGAATCGCCTCAATTGGAGGTCGGATGAAAAAGTTATGATCAAAACACTCCCGGAGGTCACGTTTTCATATTTTTGCAAAAATCCTTAGTCTCGACCGGTCCCCTTAGCCGCTGCAGACCGGTCCGGTTTAAACAGTAGGGTCCCGTATCACCGAGAGACCGGTCCCCTGTGCCGTTGTGGACCGGTCATGATTTTTCAGTAGGCTCAGTTTTGTAAAGGAGACCGGTCCCCCGTGCCGCAGACCGGTCCCCTAGTGCAAATTTTCAGCACACAACTTTTCATTAAGGACATTTTTTGTATTTTGCGTGGGGGGAGTATTTAAGGCCCAAGGAGTTCAAAATCCTCTCATCTTCTCCATTGTTTCTCCTAACCCTAGCCTCCCACACTCTCTCTCTACCTCCATTAAAGCTCTCACTTCTCTCCTCCATACCAAGGCCCTAGAGGGCTCAAATCAAGTTTTGTGAAGAACAAACGACGATCCACACGCCGAGAGCTCTCCGGAAAGCCCGCTAGTTTCGTCATTTACCGAAGTTCAAAAGTTAGGGTTTGTTCAAGCTCCATTAAGGTAGGAGACTTATATCTCTAGATATGTTCTAGATTGTGCCTTCCCCCCTCTCCCTTGATATCTTGTCAATTTGTGTAAAATCTGTATATAACATGTTATGGTAAAATCGACCTAGGGTTTGAGGTCTAACGATGAAATTGAAGGTGGATATGGAGTCCTTAGGGTTGTATATACCTAGGACAAGGTTCAATTTCATGCTTGAATAACATATGTGAAAAGCCCCAATTTTTGATAAACCCTAATGTACAAATTTGGGGGTTTTGGTCAACGTGATGTCGAATGGTAAAATTGACTTCGGAAATGTGAATTTGGGCCTAGAGAAGCCTTAACGGATGGGGTTGGGGTGGTAGTCATGTATAATAAATTTTAGTCGCACATTTCTATGTTACACGATATTACCCCCTTATTCGAAATTGAATGAAAATGTGATAACGACCACCAACGAACGAATGTGATGGCCAATGATAACATTGGCTAGTTTCTATGCGGGAATGGACTTTATTGTAGGGATTCTTGGCATAGTTAACTTGTGACAGTAATGCGGGAGTGGACTTGACTAGGGACTCCCAGGATAATACTTGATAACAATGATGTGGGCTTGATATTGATATTCGGGAACAGACTTGATTAGGAGTTCCCGGGATGGTCGGGGCTGAATCCCGTACTGCGGTTAACTGACATGTTGAAGGCGAATTCGGCCTGATACATCTTCTGGTCCCAGGCCTTAGGATGATCTCTCACTAAACATCTTAGTAAGTTTCCCAAAGATCGGTTAACCACCTCGGTCTGCCCATCCGTATGTGGGTGGTATGTGCTGCTGAAGTCCAATTTGGTGTTGGTCAACCTCCATAAGCACCTCTAAAAATGGCTGAGAAACTTAGTATCTCTGTCAGAAATGATTGAAGTCGGCAAGCCATGCAACCTGTATACCTCTCGAAAATAAAGCTGGGCGATGTGAATGGCATCATTGGTCTTCCTACATCCGATAAAGTGAGCCATCTTGGTAAATCGATCTACCACCACAAAAATAGAATCAAATCCGCACTAGGTACGCGGCAACCCAAGGATGAAGTCCATGCTAACACTGGACCAAGGATGATCTGGGATGGGAAGAGGTAAGTACAAACCCGCGTTAGTTGCGGTCCCCTTGACAACTTGACATATTCTCCATCGTTCCACCATCCTGGTAATATCTCGCCGCATAGAAGGCCAGAAATACGAGTTGTTGACCAACTGAATAGTTTTATCCCTTCTAACATGGCCTTGTTCATGGAATTCCTTGATGATCTTTAGTCTGAGGCTCGAATCAGGCACACACAACTAATTACCTTTGAACAAGAACCCATCGTGCAACGAATATTCGGAATGTTCCCCCACCAGCACCTCCCGAGCAATCTGGTTGAAAAACTCATAAATTTTTAAGAGTTCTCTGGAAGAGTCAAAACCCATTACCTCATTTCGCATAGTGTTGAGAAGGCATGTTCGCCGACTAAGAGCATCTGCCACCCTATTCTGCACTCCGGACTTGTGTCGGAATGAGAAAGTGAACTGTTGCAGATAGGCTACTTATCTGACGTGCCGAGCTGAAAGTTTATCTTGACTATTAATGTGCTTGAGAGCATCATAGTCAAAGAACAGGATGAAATCACTTTGAGAGAGGTAGGGGTACCAGTGCTTCAAGGCCCAGACGATGGCGTAGAACTCGACGTCGTATGTATTGTAATTGGCTCTAGCTCTGTGCAGTTTTTCGCTGAAGAAAGCAATTGGGCGACCACCCTGACTAAGAACAGCTCCAATTCCCACCTTTTAGGCGTCACAGTATATCTCGAAAGGTTTGGAGAAATCTGGTAATACAAGCACAGGAGCAGAGGTTAAGTGGTCCTTGATCTCGTCAAAAGCTAGTGTGGCAGCATCCGTCCAAAGGAACTGGGCCAGCTCTCATGCAATCAGTGACGGGGGCCATGATAGTGCTAAAGTTAGGGATAAATCTTCTGTAAAAAGAAGCTAAGCCATGAAAGCTTCTGACGTCGTGGATATTCTTTGGTGTTGGCCACTCCCGAACAGCTTCAATCTTGGACTCATCAACTGAAATTCCCTTATCATTTACTACGTACCCCAAGAAGAGTACACTGGTCATCACGAATGAACATTTAGCTCGAGAAGCATATAACTGACCTTCCCATAGTAAATGTAGGACCTGTCGTAGATTTTGCAAGTGTGTGTCATGATCAGGGATGTAAATGAGGATGTCGTCAAAGTAGACAACGACAAACTTTCCACTTAGTGGTCGGAACAACTGGTTCATCACTCTCATAAAGGTACTAGGGGCGTTGGATAGGCCAAAATGCATGACCATCCATTTATATAGCCCTTCTCGGGTTAGAAAGACAATTTTCCATTCATCCCCTTCGCGGATTCGGATTTGGTGGTAGCCACTTTTCAAGTCGAGCTTACTAAATACTGTGGCCCCGCTGAGCTGATCTAGCAAATCGTCTAGTCGATGAATAGGGAATCGATACCGTACTGTGATTTTGTTGATTGCGCGGCTGTCGATACACATTCTCCATGTACCATCCTTCTTTGGAGTCAACAATGCAGACACAACACAAGGGCTCAAGCTTTCCCTTATGTGTCCCTTGTGAACCAGTTCTTCCACCTGAGACCTCAACTCCTCATGCTCTTGCGGGCTCATACGATAGTGTGGCCTGTTTGGTAGGGTTGCTCCGGGCACCAAATCAATCTAGTGTTGGATATCCCTCAACAGTGATAACCCAGTTGGTAATCCCTCAGGGAATATATCCTCAAACTCCGCAATTAGGTCTTGCACGAACTTAGGAAGGTCATCTGACTCCAGTCGTTTTTTGCCGAGCATGGTACTTTGAGTGCCGAGCTGCCATTTGCCGTCGTGCAGTCCTGGCCTCTTCGCCACCAAAAGGTACACGAGGCCGGACTCCCTCATTTCATCTTCAAACTTCTGTCTGGTCAGCAAATTCGGGCTCTTCTCACCCGCTAATTTAGGAATCTCCTCTTTGCTTGGGTAGAGTATCACTTTGACTTTGTTAGTTGTAAAGCTGTAGGTATTTTTACGGCCGTCATGTTGCACGGCATGGTCAAATTGCCATGGCCATCCCAAAAGAAGGTGGCAAGAATCCATCTCGACTATATCACACCAAATCTGATCCCTATAGTTGGAACCAATAGAAAGTGATACCAGACAGCGTTTAGAGACCGTAACCTTCTCCCCATCTTGTAACCAAGTCAGCTTGTAAGGGGTCGGGTGCTTCTCTGTCGTCAGGCCCAGTTTTCTTACAGCTTCCTCCGAGATCACATTCTCACAACTTCCAGAGTCAATGACAAATTTGCAGACCTTACCTTCCACGGTACATCGAGACTGAAAAATATTATTTCGTAGCCAACCCTCTCCACTGGCATCACGGGGTGTCAGGCAAGTCCGCCGCACTACAAGTAAAGGGCCACAATCACCATCAACATGTTCTTCATCTTATCCTTTGCTCACACCTTCCCCGATCAACGCTTCAGTTGGGTTTAACTCGGGGTGATCCATCTCAACTCGAACTAATCCTTCGCTGTCAATGAAAAGACATTTCTGAATAATAGGTTTATTACAATCAATGAACCGATGACTCGTCTCCCCACACTTGAAACATCTTCCCGCACTAATAGTGACGGGCCTTGCCGGGTTTGGCATTAGGGTGGGAGCTCTGCTCGGCTGGGGCGCAACTCGGCCTACTCCCTGGAGGACGACAGTACGGCTACTGGAGGCCGTCCAAGGTTGAGTTGTCATTCTTCGTCTAAGCTGTTTCTCCAGTTGTAGGGCCTCCTGGTGTGTATCAGAAATAGAGTATATATCGAACATGTTGAGTGTGTCCTGATAATGCAGCTGTAGTCCACCAACATATCGTGAGATCAGCTGATCACTAGTCTCACCCAGATCACTCCTCGCCATGAGTTGGTAAAACTCAGCAGTATAATCGTCCACTGTCTTGGTTCCTTGCTTGAGGTTCTAGAACCTCTAATACATGACTCGAGAATAATTGTGGGGCAAGAATGCCTCCCGGAGGTGCTTTTGTAATTTCTCCCATGTTTCAATCTTCCTCTTGCCCATTCGGGCTCAATTCACCTTCAGCTGTTGCCACCAGGCCGCTGCTCTTCCACGAAAATGCGTAGCCATAAGGGGTACTCGTTTGTCTTCGAGTACCTCCTTGAACTCCAACACTTCCTCCACAGCAAATAAACAGTCTAGAAAATCCTCTAGGCTCATACCTCCCTGAAACTCCAGAATATCAATCTTGAGTCCTGACTCCCATTTTGACGGGGGAGCTGGAACTTCTCGCTCTTCACGTCTGTAAGGAAGTTGCGATTGTCTCTCCTGCCTCCGATTATGCTCATCCCCAGCAAAGGGATTTTCCTCCTCATTTCCATATGTATGGTGGGATTCAATCTCCTCCTTCTCACGAGGATTTGGTCGACGTGGGGTTGATTGGGATGTTGGGGTTGAAGTTGGAGTTGAATGGCTACAACACTCGCTGTCAAAGTTTACACGGTTTGTTGAAGTTTGTCAAGTCTGTCCTCTTCAATTTCATGGGCAGGTCATCTTCTCGGAGCCATAAGTTTAAGGGTTACGCCTGAACTCAGATAGAAATCGAAACGAGATGCTCTGATACCAAGTTGATGCAGCGGAAGGACAGAGGAATGGTAAAAAACATAAAAGGGGAAAAGATAGCAGGATGCTTTCGTTGAATCTGAATATTGCCAGTGTAATCCTTTTCTCGATGTTTGTTGATTGGCAAGCCAATACCAGAATCAAGGCTCACTGATCTGTTGATTCTCAGAGAATGCCCAGATGAATGGCTTCAAACACAATTCGTTGATTCACTAGGTGAATACCGAAGGGGAATTGGGGTATGAACAAGCTCAGCTTGACTCACAATTTTCTTCAATTCATTCAACTCCTTTTCAGTACATCTACCCCAATTTATAGGGCGGCCAAGAAAACCTAAAAGGGAAAGAAACCCTAAGTATAAAATATGGGCCACCGACAAGATTAGGCCCAAAAAGGAAAAGAAAGTAAATCCTAAACACATTGGGTTAAGACAAAAATAAGAAAAGACAAAATAGTCAGGCGGGGGCCGTCGCTAGTG